>PYHX02000413.1:75093127-75272346 GCA_004302925.2 Cochliomyia hominivorax | reverse complement strand
AAAGCTTCTCTTAAATATAACATAGGAAACAATTAATGATTCATAAAATTTGTTATACTTTAGCTATAACTTTTTTCTGCTCAACCGATTTTTGATCATTTTTGGATTGACAGGGAAGTATTTTATGGCAGAATTGCGTTTCTAATCTGTCGATTTATAATTGAAAATTTTTTCAAAATATATTGAACGTAATTTTCTGGTTTTAAATAGGCATTGAGCTCGGTATTTTTTTTTTCGGATGTGAGATGCCAACAACAGACTCAGATTTTGATGTCTGTCTGTTGGAAACATTCTCACGCCTAGAATAATTGACCGAATTCAATGAAATTTGGTCACATCGTTTGTTATTGTACTAAACAGTTTGCTACTTAAAACCAGCTATAAGCCAGGAAGTTATAAACCGATATCTGAAACAACCTCAATATTCCGAAAAGAACTCTTCTAATTTCTACTAAAAAATGTAATCGAACTTAAACAAAACATTAATTTTAGCATACAGTTGCAAAAGATCATCAAATTCTGATTAACAGAAAAAAAATTATAGGCCATAATATCCAAAATTTTAATACACCTCAAACTCTGTTGTGTCAAATGGGCCGCAATTTTTAAGATAATTTACTGAAATTTGTCACATATACTTATTATGATACAATAATAAATCAAAAGAAGCCATATAAGGCCCCCTCCCGGAATATGATTTATAGCTCATAAAACTCTAAAATTTGAACCAATTATATTGAAAATTGGCACAATTATTTTTTTAACTATTTTAAATATGTATTACAAATTTTATTAACATGGGTCCATACTTTGATATAGCTCCCGTATAACGCTCCTTCCCGGAAAACGGGTTTGAGCTTATAAAACAATTAAATAAAGACCAATTCCATTGAAATTTGGCACAATGATTTTTTAACTGTCTTTAATGTATATTTTTAATAAGAACAATCTCGGTTGCTAGTTGTTCTGATGATATTGTATTAATTTGCCCTATATGGGTCCATATTTTCCTATAGTTCTCTTATAACGCGCTTTTCCGGAAAACGGGTTTAAGTTTGTAAAACATTTAAATATAGATCAATTCCATTGAAATTTAGCACAATGAGATTTATAACTTTAATCAAAGAAAAATCTTGGTCCACATTTTGCTGTAGCTCCCATATAAGACCCCTTCCTGGAAAACGGTCAGACCCCATAATGTATATATATTCTTGCATCAAATCAAAATCTCATTCGATTTTCGTCAATCTGTCTACCTGCTCACATCCGCGAAAATTGACAGAGCTCATTGAAAATTGGCCTAAGTATTAACTAGAGTCCTGTTTCCACCAAAATCGCTACAGTATTTTATAGGATATAGACCGATATCTGATGCAACCGCTAGGTTAAAGAGTTAAATTGGAATGAAATTTTGTCATAAATATAATGTTATGTGAACTTCATTACTGTTCCGAAAGTTACCAAAATCAGTTCAGTTGAAAAAGTTATGGCCAAAATTATAGCTAATTTTATGACTCTTTAAGAGTTTCTGTGTTATATACAATATACATTTGTGGTATATCAGTGTGTATATATACATCTACGGAACATAATATATTAACTTTACACGAATTTGTGGTGGAGTGTATTGAAGATTCGGCATGACCGATATAGCATTCTTACTGGTTTATAATTAACATTTTCAGTATAGAACTCCATTTCATTTCATGAATTTGGCTTAACGAAGACCATGTAAATAGAAATTGTGGCTAAAAATATAAAATTCAGAAGGAAAAATTAAAAAATTAATTAACAGTACTTTTACGGATTTCATAACAGACATTGAAATAATGTTAAAGTAAAGAAACATTAAAGCATATTTCTATATTAACGAAAAACAGAGAAAATTATATAAAAGTGTTAATTTTGGGCAAATTAAACCTGTTGTCACTTTCGTTGCATAAATCACCTTTTAGGTGCGACTTTATTCTCGAAAATCCCTTTTTTAGTGACTTTTCGAAAAGTCTCAACGGTAACGCTGTGGAGGGTATAGAAATCATACTAAATTTTCCTAATAAAAATTTTACATGTTTCTTTCCACATGATTTAATCCATGTCAAAGTTTAGCCACATCAGTTCATGTAACGTTTCACTTCAAATTGACCCAGATTATACATGTATAATAACACATTTTCAAACGAAATTTATTTTCCTTTCCGAAAAGACATTTAATTACCTTGAACTTTGATGAAATAATAACTTTTAAATTTTTATTATATTTTTTTTATTTTTTTAAGATTGAAATACTTATCTAAACAACTGAAAGAAATATTTATTTATGCAAAAAATATTATTTAGTTTTCAGGCAAATATTTTGTCTTTTCATTGTAATGAAAAACAAAACTTTTTGTAGCTGTAAATGACAGTTTTTTAATTATGCCCACATGTAGTGCAATGACTTTAATTTTATTTGAATCAAACAAAAAATATAAGTGAGATATTATGCAAACGGTTATGAATGAAAAGAAAGTAGAGAAAAAGTGAATAGCTGACATTTTAGAGTCCAGTGAAGGATAACTAAAATGATATTAAACAAAATGAATAAAATAATATAATAAAATTTCAAATATCGAAATTAATGTGTGTTTTCGGAAAATTTTGAATTTTCAGTGAAAACTTTATTTTTACATCACACTTATTCCTATAGACGCACTTAACTTCTTTTAATGATTAATTGGGGAAATAAAATATTTACTAAATCATTAAAATCTTTATTCAAAATTTGTTAATTAAAATCCTTATTCGTTCCTCTTTTCATTTTTATGCTCCACTCCACAAGGGTTGAAGAGGGTACATTAACTTTGTTATTTCATGTGCAACGCTAAACAAGGAATCATCTTAAACCCCACAATGTCATTTAAATCTGACTCGATTTAGCTATGCTCATCTGTCTATCAATGAATTTTGATCTGAGCATTTTCTATAGTCCTGAGAAGTTTCCTATTTAAACCAGTATGAGTATGATAAAAGATATAGACCGCTATCTAAGGCACCTCTAAGTTCAAAAAAAACTTTCGTTTTTAGTATTGGAATATAGCATTTTTACTAATTTTAGAGTTAAGCTCCAACTATTACCGCATAAATATTAAGTTTATGAGTTGCTATAACACTACTAATAAAAGGTGGATGACCTTAGTTGCAGATTACCTCAAAAATACGGTCTGGCATTATGCTTTCAATAAAACTCTAAGCCAAGTATAATTTGATTCTTTTACATTGTAAAATATTTCAGTAATTATATTTATTATAAAACAAATGACTAAATTGTTAATTCTGTTCCGACTTAGTCGCACAAAAAGTTAACCAAGCATTTAAAGGTCTTTGGTTTAAACTGGATTAAAGAAATGCTGCGCATGATGTTTCTAGAGCCAAACAAATAGATTGCAATTTCAAAATAGCTGCCAACCCTTCCGGAATGCATTCCGGTTACCTTAATTCTCGGATTATTTAGCACAAAAAGTTAAAGATGAGAGAGATTCGAGGCTTAAAAAGTTTGTGAAAGAAACGCTGCTAACTAATTTGGAGAGCAAAAGCAGAGCACGGAAATTGAAGTAAATTTTTCTAAAAGAAATATTCTTGCTTATAATGGATGAGGAAATGTTTGTTCTGACATATTTTACACAACTTCTTCGTCAAAACTTTTATGATGCAGACCGATATTTGAAGAAAATCTAGTTATTCGAAAAATAGAATACAATTATATGTAAAAACGCGGTTAAACGGTTTTTGTTTGCTTATCATAAATTTTTAAGGAAACAATAATTGTTTAATATAAATCACGAATTTGACCAATAAAAACACTTGTTCTGTAATGTTCTTATCAAAATATCCATTTGTAACAAATTACATTAAATTATCCTTTCAGTGAATAATGCCCTAAATAAGTGGGATGTAAAAATTGTGTTTTTTTTTATCGTGTTTAAAATAATGTGTCGAGTTACCATTTTACAGAAACCACTTCTTGAATATGATGTCAAGGGCTGCATACAATACTTTTCTCGTGTTACACACGAAATGAAAAATTTTAATATATTTACCCAGTCATTGCAGAATATACAAAAATAAAGCTGAATACAAAATGACTTCCATTTAAAACCTTGTAACCGACTGAAAAAACGGCATGTCAAATAATTGGAAAATAAAAATTATTCGAAACCGATCCGGATTTCTGAAATTTAAAAAACCAGTTAACCGGTTTCCGTTTGTTGAATACAAAAAGAACCAATCATTTTCCAACACGGGTTCTACAAATAAAGAAATTTTCATGCAGGAATTTTAACATAAAAGGCTGCTGCCGATCATAAAACTTCAAATTTTATAACATGTTTTTAGCCAGACGTGGCATTCTGTCACTGAGTGGTGCAAAACACTAATTTTATAATTTAAGTATCAGGACAGTAAATCCTTCAAACTGCCCGGAGCAAATGGAAGATAAGGAAAAATATTGGGCACTTGTTAAATGAGAATTTAAGAGGACGAAAAAGGCATCCAAAATATTCTAGTTTTTTTAACGAAAAAAACCAACCCGTTAGAGCATACTGATAGAAAATATTATAACGTTAACAGAAGGCTTTCTGAAAAGGTATAGAATTTCAGCGCTGATGATGAAAACTATAAAATATGTTTTTTTGTAAATTATAATTATTTCAATCATTTAAAAATAAAATGTAACTTAAGTGGATTAGTTTTGACAAACATATGTGTATGTTAATAATTTTTCGATCTCACTCCTTATTACCCATTGGGTTTTAGTCCGAACGGTAAGTCGGTGATTTCAGTAATGGTATGCTGTGTTCGTTACATGTGCCGCAATACTATCTTGCAGGAATATACAAATTTCATCAAATTTTTCATTGGTAAAATAGATAAGAACATCCTATAGCAGTTAATTATAAATTGTGCTATTAATTTTTGTTGGAACAGATGAAAAATAAATAGTTCCCAAGCCAAATCATTTCCATATTCGACATTGTATTTTTACAATCGGAACATCATTTGATCTTATTCAAACTAAACGTGTATGAATTAGGGTCCATCTAAGTTACTTTTTTCGTCAGACTAAATTACGTTTTTTCACTCCTCAGGTCATTTTATGTTCTTTCATGAGGATAATAGACGATTTTCCATATTCTATTTTTTGAGCATTAGCTTAAGCTCTGGGTTTTTTATTTGATGTTATTATCTTTTCTTAAATGTGAGCAACGTGTTTGGATTAATTTATTTAAAATCAATTTTTATGTCTGCATTTATAGAAATACTCCACATAAAATAGCACAAAGTACATTTGAATAAGGCAAACAAGACTAAGAAGAAAATACCGCAAAGTTCGCTTTTTATAAAAAAATACTTCAGCTTTACTTTATTGAAAATAACGGTGATTAAACACAAATTGAGAAAAAAGTTAAATGAGTTTGTAGGAATATGCATCGGTGTATATCCAATATAAAAACTTATGAAAATATTTCAATTACATTATTACAGAAGATCGAATGAATTTTATTATTTAAATTAAACTTAATTTTTCAGAAAACCCCTTTCATTATCAGAACTTACTTTTAAAGTTCCTCTTTTGTACATTATTTAAAAAATTATTTTCCTTAATACTTCACCTTCAACGTCTAGAAACCAAATGGTTTATGGCTTAAAAGAAAACACTTATTTATAGTAAATTATCAAACCAGAAAATGTATGTAACTAACATTTGACCAGTTCATTCGAACAATTGAAACATTACGTTCAATGCTTTAGTATATAAACAAACAAAGTTTGTAAATGTTTACTACTCACATGACATCAACGCCTAAGCAAACAATTCAAACATTCAGCTGACATACTCTTACAAACATGTGCAGTGTTAAACACAATTTAATTCCGTGCAACTTGTCTCTTATGCGGTCGTGTTGTAACAAACCTGTTAGCATTTGTTTTAAACGTTGAACCCGATAAAATGTTTCGACAAGCTGATTTATTTGTGTGCTTATGCGCAGTGTTCGTGTTGAGTGAATAATGTTGTATTCATAGTTTATTTATATACTTTAGCGTTGAACGTTACGTTTCAATTGTTTCAATAAACTCTCAAATAGTAGTTACATACATTTACTGGTTTGATGATTTACTATAAATAGAACTGTTCGTTTAGATAATATAACATTTGGTTTTAGATGTTTGCGGTGAAGCATTAAGCAAGTGAGTTTTTAAATGACGTATAAAAATGGATTTTTAAAAAAGTTTCCGATCAAGAAAGAGGTTAACTGTAAAATAAAGTATATTTTAAATAAAATAATTTTTTAATACTTTCAAAATTTAATATTTTTGGAATATATTTTATTTCACAACAAAAAAAATATTCGATGTGTCGAAACAACATAATTTAAAAATTTCCGAAAGTTTTTATACTGGATATACACTTGTGCATATTCCTATAAATGAATTTAACTTTTTATCTCTATTTTTATTTTATCATAGTTGTTCTCAACAATAGAAAAATTAAAGCCTTTTTAATAAGAAGCAAACTTAAGGACATTTTCTAAAGTAAACAAGCTTGTTTCCTTAGTCGTTCTATGTGCCTTATTTATGCGATCAAAAGTTCTTGGTGCTATTTTATGTGAAATATATCTAGTAATTAAAATTAAAAAAAAAATACTAAAGAGAAAACACATTTTTTTCTCATAAAGGTTCATCTTTCCATAAAGTTAAAACGTCCCTAAGGGAACTTTTCTGTGCAATCATGAAAATTTCCAAAATCATTTGTTTCATGTTCAAGACTGTTTCAATAAATAAATTGGTCATAAAATTTACATTCCAAGGGAAATACAAAAAAATTAATTTTATAAGACAAGAACCAACTAATCACAAATTGAATTTTACACAAATAAAGAACAAAAAAATGGAAAGGAAATAAGATAAATGTAAATAAATGTAAGTGTGTATAATAAATCCATTATAAATAATGTGTAAATAAATCCATTGTAAATAGCACAAATTTAGGACCACATTCTTTATAACAACCTTTGTGGGAAAGAATGCAGGTACTGGTGAACCACAAAAAAAAAAATACTTCTGACCAAGCTAAATTATTGTATTGCTCAAAAAGGTTCGACAAAAGCCGATAACATTCCAGTGCAATCAATAAACGGAAGAGATTAAAATTTTGATCTCTCTCTCTCTCTCTCTGAAAGCAAATTTAATTTATTTGGCATCGATAGAATAAATAGTGTTCCCAGACTATTCGACGAAAATATTAACTTATATATCAATAATCCAGATGATTTTCCAACAAAATTCCATCGAATCTGGTTTTTATACCCTACACTACCGTAAGTGTTTACCATGATGTTTGTAACATTCAGAAAGAATGACGATACATCCACTTATAATTATACCGTTCGACTCATAATCACTCGATTTAATTGATTTAATATTTTCGTACGTCCATCTGTTATCAGACTGGCTGGTTGTCCATGTAAATGTTGTGAGGCCTCTATAGGACACAATTTTAATTTAAATTTTGAACTTGTTATTGCAAAAAAAATTTATATTATTCTCAACCAATATCCCAAATTATGAAATAGTCCATCAACTCTTGATATTTTTATAACAACTGGTCCAATTAATGTAAATATAATTTAAAATCAATGTTCGAAATTATGTGAGGACATAAATATTAGTATCATAAAAATGTATTTCGTTCATAAACGTTCATAAATTTTTCGTAACTGTCATTTACAACCAACAGTTCAAAACTATGGCGCAAAATTTTGAACCTAAATGACCCACCCATTACCTCATCTGCAAGAAAGCAACACCCAATGCAGGACTTTCTTGAACTTTTCTGAACAGTCAATCATTGGAGGTCTCGGCGAAGAGTAGTTTTTCCTGGGATATTAATATTATTTGTATTCATCTCCATACCGTTTTTATAAAAAGTCGAATTTAAATTCGATTTAGGGAGGATTGATTGATAATATTTTATTTTGAGTTATTTTTTAAGACATTTTCAAGTCTGCATTTATAGAAATATTCTACATAATGTAGCACCAAGAACATTTGATCTCATGGATAAGGCACACGGCAAGGCTCAGAAAAAAAGCTTGATTACTTTAGAAAACAACCTAAACTTTGCTTTTTATTATCAACTTAAACTTTACTCGTGGTGAGAACAACTTTGATAAAGCAAAACTGGAGATAACAATTTAATACGTTAATAGGAAAAATGTGTAAGTGTATATTCGGTATAAAAATATTCAAAAAAATTTCAATTACATTCTAGCAACACATCAATTTTTATTATAGTAAAATATATATATTCCAAACAAATTAAATTTTTAAATGAAAAAGTATTCAAAAATAAACGATTTTATTTTATTTAAATTTAATTTTTCAAAAAATCTCTTTCACGATCAGAAGTTGTATTATTTGCCTTAATACTTCGCCTAAAACATCTAGAAACCAAATGTTAATTTTTTTATACGAACATCCATATTTATAGTAAATCATCAAACCCGAATTTAAATGCAACAACTGTTTTACCAATTCAATCAAACAATTGCAAACTTACGTTTAATGCTTTAGTATATAAGCAAACTATGATTAAAATTTTAATACACTTTACTTGTAATCATCTGCGCATAAGCAAACAACAAAATTTTCCAATCAAGTTTGACATACACTTCAGTTGCAAACATTGTTTATTTCTATGCAACTTGTCTTTTGGTCGTGTCATAACAATCTGTATCAAACGTTGAAATTGGTTGTCATTGTTTGTTTATGAGCGGATAATTATGAGTTGAGTATATTAAATTTGTATTCATTGTTTGCTTATATACTAAAGCAGCGAACATAAGTTTGCAACGATTCGAATGAACTGGTCAAAAAGAAGTTGTATACAAATTCTGGTTTGATGATTTACTATAAATACACATGTTCGTTTAGAAAATTTAATATTTTGTTTTTAGATGTTCATAATGAAGCATTAAGGAAATTATTTTTTAAATACGTACAAAAAAGGATCTTTAGAAAAAAAATTAACCAAAAAACGGATTTTCTGAAAATTAAATTATATTAAATAAATCGTTAATGTTATAATTCTTTTTATTTTAAAAATTAGTTTGTTTCAAATATAAATTTAATTTGACGTGTTATAACAATATGATTGAAATTTTTCGAAAGTTTTTATACTGAATATATAGTGACGCATATTCATATAAACGCATTTAACTTTACATTTCCCTGTTTTTGTTGCTCTCAACCAAAAGAAATATTGAAAATTTTAATTGAGAGGCGCATTAATGGTCCTGGCTTGGGAAATATTTTTTTTTCGTTGGCAAATCTAAAATTTGTTTTGTTCCAATAAAAACTAATAGTGCAATTTATAGAAAATTGCTGAAAGGTGCTGTTACCTCTTCTATGGTTGAAAAAATTTATGGAATTTGTATATTCCAGAAATATAATGGTCCGTTACATATTTCAAATTATATATTGAGGACTTATAGTTTTATACTAACAGACAGCTAAAGTACTGGAACAATTTTGATGAAATATGCATATGATGATCCTATTATATCAGAAAGTAACATAGGCTATACACAATTTTGACCAGGGGTACCAATATACAAAGCTAATATTTATTGTCGAATATCTGAAGGATCTGTTTTACTGGAAAAATGTTGGACGATTAAACAAGAAGGAGGGGATCTATTTTACTAAATGTGATTTGAAAGAACTAGATGGAGAGGGCCCGCGTTAAAAGCAAATAATCTTATTTCTAAAGAAGTAGGATGGAGGGGATCAGAGTGAGAAATATCCCCCGTAAAAGGCAAATTTTAATTCAATTTTAATTTAATTATTTAATATCTAAAAGATTATTACAGCAAGAATTGCAAATTTAGTTCCAATCACTTCCCCGAGAAACTGTTTTAGTGGAAAAAAATATAGGACAAATAGGATCTGGGTAAGATGTAACCCTATGCAAAACAAATGTCTAAAGCACTATCAGAGTGAGTGTATTCAAATGTCATCCCGATTGTATTTCCAAGTAACAAAATATAAAAATGAATATTATCAGGAGGAGATGATTACATTGGTCACTAAAGCTTTAGAGAAAAAAAATCCATCAGTGACCTGCGACACTCCTTTGGTGTAAATAAATCCATTGTAAATACCACTAAATTTCAATTCTATGTAAGAACCAAAATGAAAAGGGATACAGGTACTAGTAATACACTAAAAACTACTTCTGGTCAAGTCCGCCAAATTATTGCACTGGTCACTGAAGCTTTTGAAAAAATCCATCAGTGACCTTCGACACCTCTTTGGTGTAAATACCACTAAATTTTCATTCTTCATAAGAACTAAAGTGTAAAAGGTATTGGGGATCCACTAAAAACTACTTCTGGCCCAGACCGCCAAATGAAAAAATTCTACGAAAACCGGTAATGGGCGTAGCTTTTCTCGAAAATGAACAAATCGGAGGCTCTAATGAAGTTTTTACTGTGCGCAATAGGTTGGAATAGTGTTTAGTAATTCAGTCCAAATAAAATTCCTTAACTCATCAGGGTTTACTAGCGCATAGTAAGTTCTGTTTATTAAAGTTGTTTTAGCATAAACTACATTTATTTATTTCTTCTATATTGTTTAAGGGATTTTAAACTTTTAACAGGTTTTGAAGAGAAAACAGTCTCGGTTACTATTAGAAGAACAACATTCGATGAATTATTGTTTCAAATTAAAGAAAATTTTGTTTCATTTGCAAAATGATGAAAAAGTATAAAAAATATCTTCAAATGCAATTAAAAAATCATTGTAATCTACGATCTCATTTTTTATATTTGAAATCTCAATTTTTCATATTATTTAAAAACAAGTTAGAATGCTATATTCGGCTATGCCGAATCTTAAATACCCTCCACCACAAATTCGTGTAAAGTTAATACGTTAGGTTCCATAGACACACATATACTCACAAATGTATATAACACAGAAATACTTAATTAGTCATAAAATTAGTTACAATTTAAGCTATAAAATTTTTCTACTAACTGCCTTTTTTCTACCAATTTTCATTGAGCTCTGTTAATTTTTGCGGATGTGAGCAGACAAAGAGATTGACGAAAATCGATTGAGATTTTGACTTGATGCAAGAATATATACATTATGGGGTCTGAAATAATTCATTCTTAGCGTTACACACAGAATGACAAAGTTAATATTCTCTCTCTACCACTTGTACTGTGGAGCGTATAAAAACAAAAAATATGCTTGTTATAAGCTCAAAACTATTTTCCGGGAAGGGGTTTTATATGAAGCTCCCATATAAGACCCCTTCCCGAAGTTTGAACCAAGATTGTTCATATTTATAATATACTTTTATTATAGTTAGAAAAATCATTGTGCTAAATTTTAACGGAATTAATCTTTATTTAAATGTTTTATAAACTCTAATCCGTTTTCCGGAAAATCCCGTTATAAGGGAGCTATAGGAAAATTTGGACCGATACAGGGCAAATTAATATAATATCTTCAGAACAGTTAGCAAAATAATTGTGTCGACTTTCAGTAGAATTGGTCTGTATTTACTCGGGAAGGGGCGTTATAATGGAGCTATATCATAATATGGACCCACAATACAATAGAATTGGTTCAAATCTAAAAGTATTATAAGCTGTAAATCATATTCCGGGAAGGGGCCTTATATGGGAGCTATATCAAAATACGGACCCATGTGAATAAAATTTATAGTATATATTTAAAATAATTAAGAGATTAATTGTGCCAAATTTCAAGAATTGGTTCAAATTTAAGAGTTTTATAAGCTATAAATCATATTCCGGGAAGGGGCCTTATATGGGAGCCATATCAAAATACGGACCCATGTGAATAAAATTTATAGTATATATTTAAAATAGTTAAACAATTATTTGTGCCAAATTTCAATAGAATTGGTTGCAATTTAAGAGTTTTATGAGCTATAAATCAAATTCCGGGAAGGGGCCTTATATGGGAGCTATATCAAAATATGGATCCATATTAATAAAATTCACAATATATATTTAAAATAGTTGAAACAATAATTGTGCCACATTTCAAAAGAATTAGTTCAAATTTAAAAGTTTTATAAGCTATAAATCATATTCCGGGAAAGTCCTTATATGGGAGCTATATCAAAATATGGACCCATCTTAATATAATTTATAACATATATTTAAAATAGTTAAAAAAATAATTGTGCCAAATTTCAAAGAATTGGTTCAAATTTAAGAGTTTTATGAGCTATAAATCACATTCCGGGAAGGGGCCTTATATGGGAGCCATATCAAAATACGGACCCATATGAATAAAATTTATAGTATATATTTAAAATAATTAAGAGATTAATTGTGCCAAATTTCAAAAGAATTGGTTCAAATTAAAGAGTTTTATGAGCTATAAATCACATTCCGGGAAGGGGCCTTATATGGGAGCTATATCAAAATACGGACCCATGTGAATAAAATTTATAGTATATATTTAAAATGGTTAAAAAATTATTTGTGCCAAATTTCAATAGAATTGGTTCCAATTTAAGAGTTTTATGAGCTATAAATCAAATTCCGGGAAGGGGCCTTATATGGGAGCTATATCAAAATATGGATCCATATTAATAAAATTCACAATATATATTTAAAATAGTTGAAACAATAATTGTGCCACATTTCAAAAGAATTAGTTCAAATTTAAAAGTTTTATAAGCTATAAATCATATTCCGGGAAAGTCCTTATATGGGAGCTATATCAAAATATGGACCCATCTTAATATAATTTATAACATATATTTAAAATAGCTAGGAAATTAGTTGTGCCAAATTTCAAAAGAATTGGTTCAAATTTAAGAGTTTTATGAGCTATAAATCACATTCCGGGAAGGGGCCTTATATGGGAGCTATATCAAAATACGGACCCATGTGAATAAAATTTATAGTATATATTTAAAATAGTTAAGCAATTATTTGTGCCAAATTTCAATAGAATTGGTTGCAATTTAAGAGTTTTATGAGCTATAAATCATATTCCGGGAAATGGCGTTATATGGGAGCTATATCAAAATATGGACCAATGTTAATAAAATTTATAACATATATTAAAAATGGTTTAAAAATTAGTTGTGACAAATTTCAGTAAATTATCTTAAAAATTGCGGTCCATATGACACAAAGAGTTTGGGGTGTATCAAAATTTTGCATATTATAGCCTATAACTTTTTTCCGGTTAATCAGATTTTGATAATTTTTGGCACGATGATGAAGCACGTGTAATTGTATGCTAAAATTAATTTTTTGTTTAAGTCCAATTACATTTTTAGAAGAAATTAGAAGAGTTCATTTTTGAAATTTTGAGGTTGTTTCAGATATCGGTCTATAACTTCCTTGCTTATAAACCGATATAGCTGGTTTTAAATAGCAAACTGCTTAGGACAATAACAAACAATGTGGCCAAGTTTTATTGAATTCGGTCAATTATTCTAGGCGTGAGAATGTTTCCAACAGACAGACAGACGGACAGACGGACAGACGGACAGACGGACAGACGGACAGACGGACATAGCTAAATCGACTCAGTTTTTGATTTGATGCAATAATATATATACATTGTTGGGTCTGAGATGATTCCTTCTTGGCGTTACATACAGAATGACAAACTTAATATACCCTCACCACTTGTGGTGGTGGAGGGTATAAAAATAACAACAAACATCTTTATAAATCTCTCAAATTAAAAAAAAAAAAATAAAAAAAACTTTAAAAAGTGTCCTTTAAAGTCAAAATTTTCTAACTTTAAAAATCTTACATCCAATTATTTCCCTATTTTTTTGTTTTCAACTGAAAGGATTAATTTTGTTTTCACTCTTCAAATGACCTTCTATTTATATCAAGTCCCCTTTTATTTATGGTGTATCATTTCACTGACCCTTGTATAAGGAAATGGTTTCATATCAGTGTTTTTATCCTTTAAATCAGAAACATCTACAAACAAATAAGGAAAAAACTGTGACAAATTGTTGTCACTCATAAAAGTGTCCTACGCATTCATATTTTTCTTAGCCAAAAAAGGAAGAGGGAAACTTCAAAATCTGTTAACTTTGTTACAAATTCTGACAACAAAAAAAATGAGGAAATAGAAAATGGACTGTTAAAAAAACACACACGGAAGGAAGAAGAAATATTCATGGCCAAATTACTTTGAAATGAAAAATATATTTAAATTTTTGTTACCTTTAGGAAAAACGGCACAGTGGGATAAAAAGAAAAGTCAAAATGGCGCAATAAATGACTAATGTTGCAAAATTAACCACAGTTTCTTTGTTGCACTTACTTATTTTAACCGACAGTGGGGTAAATAATATGGCAACTTTGGTCGACTATTTTTGACACAGCAACTTGATATTCAATATACAAAACAACCACAAGAAATTTGTGTTGACTGTTGATAACAGCTGCTTAAGCAGACTCTTTAACACAGCAGGTTTTACTTACTTTTGACTGCATTAAACTTGTGTACTTTAACCTTTTCTTCTTACCATCAATATACTATTTCCAGAACGGCTTCTCTTGACTTGTTTTGGAAAAAACAGCTTCAATTCATTTTTCTGTAAGTATATCTTGGTCCGACTGTTTAACCTAAAAACTTGATGTTGACTGCATTAAACCGCTGTTTCAGCGCTATGTTGAATTCAACGAATGCGGTAGATACTTTAACACAGCAACCTTGATCTGTCTTCTGCTATATGATTATTATAGCATCTTCAACTAACTGTTAACCACACCGGCTATTAGGACTTCTTCATAAAACCATTTCGATGATTGTTTTGGTGACCACGACTGAAAGGGTACTACGTATCTACACTAATGGCTCTAAAAATAGAAATAAATTGGTGTAGATATCCTCATTCAGAAATTTAACATTAGGACGTTTTTCAAACATCCGAAGAAATGCAGAATATTGAAGGTTGAGATTGATTATACTTGAAAAGCGACCAATTTTTACCGTCAGCTAGAAGTCTCTAACATGGGGGTACACGACATAAACTCTTTTTAAATATAAAAGTAAAGCAGTTGAACATTGCACTGGTTTGGGTGCACGGTGCTACAACACTAATCAAGGCAACCTAAAGGCAAATGCTCTAACAAAGAGAGGAGGTCGGCTGTGTGGTTAACTAATCACCGCCTGTAAAAAACGTATAGAGAATGAGCTCTATGCTATAGTGCAGGATAGATGTAATAATGAACCAACGTATCTGTTAAATAGGATAATTTGACCAAGCTTGGATTGGGGCTAGAACATCATTCCTACTTAAGGTCTCAAGAACTTTATTTAGAGATGCAGAACATCATTCCTACTTAAGGTCTCAAGAACTTTTTTAGAGATGCAGAACATCATTCCTACTTAAGGTCTCATGAACTTCATTGAGAGATACAGTTGTTGCAGTATCTGGACTTTGTTGTTTAAAATACATGCAGCGAGAATTGGTCTTCCTTCCAACAATATGTAATTCATTCTGTCAGGATTAGCAGTTGAGGACGGTTTTAATTCCTATGATCTTTACAGATACCTGTGAAACAGATTACTGAACTAAATGCATCACTTCTTCTCTATATTTTCTACTTCAAAGATATCAATCTTCCACTACTTCTGTTATACTTCTGTACTTAAACCTCATTTACTAACATCTTCGCTCCTCTTTATCCACACTTTTCCCTTCAGCTTCCTATTAACTCTCTTTTCAGGTGATAAAAAGACCTTTGGGATTCCAGTGATTCACATTCTGTGACTTCTAAATCGTGGCAGCCTGGTGGCCTAACCTAACCTTACCATAGAAAGCTCCGTTGACAGTTTCATAAAACAAAGAAAGTACTATACTTAACGCTAACTAAGGACACAAAAAAATCAACTGTCGACATAAGGTCAGTATAAGTTAGAAAAGTGTAGCGCGCTTGAAACGATAATATCGTAAGGTAACTTAAGCGATCTAGATTATGCCCGTTGATGTACAGTTATTCAGATGAAAGTTGTAAAGTATGATAAAAACGTAGCGATTTTAAAAATAATATTTGAAGGCAAATATTTCTCGTAAAATGTATCTTTTCTTTCCACATATATTTTATTATGCTCCACTGTAATGAAAAATGTTAACAAAACTTGGGGAAAAATTTAAATAAATGAAAATGTCAAAATATTTTCAACCTAGAATTTTATACAAAAAATTATGAACTGAAATCCTTTAATTTCTTATAACACAATCACAACACTCACACATATGTAAAATATTTCCCAAACACACAAAATATACAAATTTTATTTTATACATGCAAAAGTATATTTTAAATAACATTCCATGGAATCCTATTGTTGCATAAGTGTCAATTTAAGTGAGTTTACCTTGAGCCTATTTATCAAATATAGAATAAGGAAAATAATTAATCTTCTTAAAGGGACGACAAGTCCTCTATATAGAAAAAATTGTATTAGTGTTTGTAGTGGTAGCAGCAGCAACAACAGAAAAGTTGATGATAATGATGGTATTTGTATAGAGAGTTATAGTCGAGAGGTTTGTCAACCTTTCTAATGTTTCTTATGACACTAAGTAGTTAGTTTTGGTAAGATGCACACGCATACACTTACGTCTATGATATTAATAATAATATGAAGAGGGAATCACAAACGAAATATATACAAACATTTTTCTTAAAATAATTTGTTACACTTTTTTCTTTTAATTCTAGATTTCATAAGAAAACATTATAAATTGTGCAGAGATGGAAAACTTAATGAGCAGGAATTGAACTTCTGTCATCTATGCCTACAGTTTATAATGAATCAAAAAAACTAACACCTTCGTATTGCCTTCATCCATTTTATTGCATTAGGGCATCTTTGTTGAATCCTGTACCATATTCATTTTCTTTATTTTTGAAAAGTATTCTATTTCCAATCGTCATATCCTGAGAGAAGGCAATTGATTTTAAACAAGTTATTGAAAACAGCAATTTGTCCATTGTTGTAGTTCGGGAACTTACAGGTTCACAGTTTTTTAATAAAACATCTAAAGTGCTCGATACGAGTTGTTGCTTATGTAAAATGTTATAGACGATCAAGCCCGACTTTTTAGTACCCTTCATGACATTTTTGGATACCTATATTATATATCTTAAATTATCCAATTCTTATCACAATACCAAAGTATACATAAGTCTTTTTTTAAGGGGAAATATGAAAAATAATGCACTGATCCTCATGTAATTTGGAATATTTGATTTTATAACATTATAAGACTTATATGTGTCGAATTTCGTCAAAATCGCTTTGAATTCTGAACTTTAAAATCCCATTCCGAGAGGAACATTTGTTTGGGGTCTAGGAAGACCCATCTGTAAATTGCGACCTGCAAGTTTCACATGGACAGACAGACGGACATTGTTTAATGGACTAAGAAAACGATTATAAGTCGAACGGTATACTTAAAAGTAGTAGTAGCAATATTTTTTTGCTATGCTTAACAAACTTAAGCACAAACGTATTATACCGCAACCATCTATGATGGTGTAGGGTGTAAAAAAACAAACAAATGTAGAGAACAAATAAAAAGTTGTATAACAGTTCACACTAAGAGTACAAAATATCCAAAATAATGGTTCATAAAGAGGCCATACTTCTTCCTAAAGTTAAATTTTTTCTAAGGAATTCTGTCGAATGTTAATTTGATACCTCTTGTATGTGGAATCTAACTAACGTAGAATTATCGTGATTTTATATATCAGCCATATTGTTAAATTGGGTGATGTAAACACTCATTAATATTCTTATTACCTCCTTTCAGCAGTGCTGAATCCCACTACATTTTTATTTTTCAGCCTGCCCCCTTTTCAAGTTTTGATGCCATGAATACCCTCATATATAGCAGCGTTTTTTTATCAATCAGTGTGTAACAGTTAGGTACTATATATATTACCTAATATCCTCCAAAATAAACAATAATGACTCAGTTAGATATCAGTTTCAGAATCACCAATTGATCAAAATCCACATTACACTCAAAATATACTCATCCAATTTGATGGTTCCTTTCGAATATTTATCCAATTGAACCAGGAGCAATATAGTTCTAAGGGTGATGTTTAAAACTGTATAGCTCCCACTACCACAAGTGGTGATGTGTAACGTTAAGAAGAAATCATCTAAGAACGCAATCAAAATCTAAGTCAAATTAGCTATGTCCGCCTTTCTCTTTGTTTGTCTGTCTGTCTGTTTTTTCTGACTGTTTTTTTCTATCTGTCTATCTGCCCAACTCTCTGTTATTAAGATTATAATGATGAATAATTGTCCTAATTTAGTGAAATTTTACCAAGTTGTTTGCTGTTATTCCAATATTAATATATCTGGAATTTTGTCTATAACCAAAAAATTTATACACTGATTTATAAGACAACAACAAAATGAGAAAATGTTTCTATTTACAGAACCAGAAACATCACCTCTATAAGTAAGGTCATTGAAGAATTTGTTTTATTCCAAAGATTTCCGTCTATATATGTCACTTAGAAAGACATATATATTATGCTATAGAACCCCCTGAAATAAGTTTTAGTCACAATAAATCACAATTTTTAATTAAAGCATATTCTATGCATTTTCATTTATGTATTGATACTATACAGAAGAGTCGATAATAGTCAGAAGAGTCATAAATGAACACTTCATATTGATTCTTGAGTTTCCGTAAACCTAAGTTCCGTTCTGTTTATTTTGTACTTAACAAATCGTTTAAATTTTCTGAATCAATTCTAGTTTTCGTGAAATAGCACTACACGCTAATCACTTCACTTCAATACCATATAGTTGAAAAAACAAGTGCGTTTATAAGTCTGTTCGATATTCTTCTGTAAAATTTTTGAGCTTTTCATGTTTACTGTAGTCATCTGAAAGTTTTGCCCTAACGTACTAGACCAGTAGTGTGATGTTATTGGTTCTTAAGTTTTTATTTCATTATGTTAACAGCCTTTTTAATTTCATTTTCATATTAGCGATCTTGAAAGAGTAATAATTATTATCAGTATAATCGAAATGCTCGTGTTATCGTAACAAACCGTTTTATTTTCTTCCATGTCTCCACTCGAAAAAGTGTTATTATTTCAACATAACATACGCTTCCCATCTCTGCAACAAAAAACTAGAGAAAAATTTGAAAAAGAAAAATAGACAAACCATTAGTTGTGGTTTCATAATGGTTACAATTTGGGCGTAACATAATTTCAACAGCAGTGTAAATAAATACATTTCCTTCCCCCTAAACACCCATTCTCTTAAGCCCTAAAGTTTTTGAGTAAAAGTTATTAAAGTAAAATATTTTAATAAAAATACACAAAAGCATACATTTTAAAGCTTTAATACTTTTTAACATTTACAAAAAGTATAGCTTGCTTTAAGGCTTTTGAGAAAAATTAAATGTGTAGCATATTTATATCTGAAAAACAAATGTCAAATATATATTTCTTTAATGATTATTTAATTAACTTTTATCTAATTAATGTGATTTGTTGTACAGAGAGTTGTGTATCCAATAAAAGGTAAAAATTATTTGTCTCAAAACAGACAAAATAAATTAAATTATTTATTATGGTTTCTAAATAGAAATTGAATTAAATCTAAAGAAAAAGTTGTTCAAATTCAATTTGTTTTAAAGAGCAAAGTTGTTAAATACATAAAATAGTTTTTGAAAGGTTTATTAAGTTTGAGGAAGGAGGGAGAAAAGTAGTTAAAATATAAAAATATTATAAAATAATTTTAATACCCTCCACCACCATAAGTAGTGAAGAGGGTTTAGTAACTTTGCCATTTTTTTGCACTTGCATCAATTAAAAATCTGAATCGATTTAGCTATGTACCTCTGTTCATCTGTCTGTGTATTGAAAACATTATCGCTCCTAAAATAGTTATCTGAGTTTAGTGAAACTAATTAACATTGTTTGTTATTATCCGAAGTAGTTT
The DNA here is from genome assembly GCA_004302925.2 of Cochliomyia hominivorax. Taxonomy (NCBI): domain Eukaryota; kingdom Metazoa; phylum Arthropoda; class Insecta; order Diptera; family Calliphoridae; genus Cochliomyia; species Cochliomyia hominivorax. The sequence continues at coordinate 75,252,291 of PYHX02000413.1, read as the reverse complement.
CCTATTTAAAACCAGCTTAGTTAAAAACTTATAGACCGATATGTAAATAAACCTCAAAATTATTACATATACTTTATCAACGAACATAGATCTGTCAAAACTGGATTAATATAAAAATTTATAGGCTAATATATGTAAAATTTTGATACACCCCTAAACCAGTTTGCCATAAAGGTCGCAATAGTGAAGATAATTTTCGGAAATTTCCCACATATGCTTATTTTTAATATTCCAAAAGAATAGTATTGCGCAGGGACATTTAATAGATCAAGTTCCTATATTGAGCTCCTTCCCGGAGTATGGCTTTTAGGTTTATAAAACTTTAAATTTGGACAATTGTCATTCTAGCTATTTTAAATGTATGTAACTAATTTGACCCAAGTCATCGCTAGTTTGTTATAAGATCCCTTCTTGCAAAACGATGATGATTTTATAAAATTCTTAAAAACAGTCTTATTTTAGTAACTACTTAGACCAATACCGTACCATACTTTGCCAAAGCACATATTTAAGGTCCATTCCCGGAATATGGTTTTAACCTTATAAAACTTTGAAATGTGGATCAATTCTATTCAAATTTGGAGCAATTGCCAATGACCAATATCGTCCTTAGTTTGCTATGGCTTCCATATAAGACATCTTCCTGGTAAACGATTATGATCTTATAAAACTCTTAAACACACATACTTTCTTCTAAAATAGGCATAACTGTTTTTCTAAAAGCCTAAAATTTGTTAATTATTCGACCAATATCGATCCATATTTCGCTACAACTCCCCTATAAGACTCCTTCACGGAATATTATTTTATATTTACATGGTCGCTCTTTATTAAATAAATGCAAATAAATTGATCAACTGCGGTCCATAGTTTGATATATTCTTCATATAAAACCCCTTTCCGATCGTATAAACTACCTTGAATATCTGTTATTAATTTGACTAATCTCGGTCCAATTTTTGTTATATCTCCAATACAAAGTCCCTTCCCGGAAAACAGTTTTGAGTTTATGAAACCCTTTTATACGAATCAATATTTTTGAAAATTGTCATCACAGTTTTCCTAACAGTATTGAATATATGTTACTTATTTGACAAATATCTGTCCATATTTTGCTGTATTTACTATATAACGTCCTTTACCGGAAAACGGCTTTTAGCCTATAACACTATTATATGTGAACCAATTTTATTGAAAATCGCCACGATTTCTTTTCTAACTTTTTTGAATATACGTTACTAATTCGAGAACTATCGGTCCATATTTCCCTAAAGCTGTGATATAAATACCCTTCTTTTCCCTTTTTGAGCTTATAAGACTCTTTTGTACGACCCAATCTTTTAGAAAATTGTCATCATTATTTTTCTAACAATCTTGAATATATTTTATATATAATTTTTGATAAAATCGGACATTCAAATTAATGGCTCAGTACCATTATCTACAGGTAATTTTAATAATACGCTACAACGCGAATATCTTATGTGATGGTGGGTATTTCAGATTCGGCACAGCCGTATAAGGTATTCTTGCTTCTTTTTGATTAAATCTCTTTAAGTAAATTCAGCAGAGTAATAATTAACATTAAAATCTACTTAGATTTTATTTGAATCAAAAAAATGTCTTATTTTCTTTCTTTTTTCTCTTATTTCTTAACTTAAGCACACTTTTGGGTATCTTTCAGTTAATTTCTTTTAAAGTTATTTTTCAGAGCATTAATATTAATTTATTACTTTGAAAATGACTCTAAAGGACAAAATAAATACTCAAAATATAGTCATTGTTTAGTAATTTAGATTTTAAGGTTTTAATATAAAATATGTCCTGAAGTATAATTTAGCAATTTTCTTTGTACTTTTCTGTTATTTCATTTCAAAATTAAGGTCAATTGGAGAGCCTTTTTTCGTTACTTTCGTTGAAAATTAATGAACCTCCCACATTTGTAAAAAGGCAATTTTTTGTTATAGAAATAAATTATAATGAATTATGAAATAATTACATTTTAGAGCAATTTTCTACCGTAATAAATTACTGATAATTTGAGGGTACTAAACAGAATGATAACATAATATTTCTATCAGAAAATTTTAACTGGTTACCCATAGAGGTGAAAAAGATTACGAAAGAATCATTAGAGCTAAGTACGAAGATGTAGAACTCTCAAATATTCACAACTAGACTTTTAGAGAATTGAGAGTTCTACAAGTAAAAGTTCTAAGTACGAAGATGTAGAACTCTCAAATCTTCACAAATAAAATCTTAGGGAATCATTTCAAATATTTGCTGGAGCAAATTACGGCAGTCATTCACCATATTGCTTTATTATATAATGATTGATGCCTGTTAAAAGTGAAAAGAAATTACATGAATCACGTCAACTTGAGGATTTGAATTAAGTGGTGAGCAATTTCTTACCAGATATCAGAGAGGTGCAACAACTCACCTAAACATAAAGGATCGACCCTCCTCGATAACTTTGTGTATTAAGAATTAATTTAATTTATCCTCAAAAATATACTAAATTTTATATGAGGGAATTGGAACTATATTTAAATCCAAAACGTCGACTTAAACTTAACAATGGGAAAAGGCTGTCATCCTCTAATTAATGGTACCGAATTCAAGTTATATTCTCAACATAATCAATGAAATAAAGAACGCCCTGCTCTGTAAGAGTATATCAAAATGACTTAAACTTCAAAATCGGGAAAGGCTGCCATCCTCACATATACTGATATCGAATTAAATTTATTAGTATGTGCTATAACATAGTTGGACTGATATTCTCCAATAATGTAACATAAAATAAAAATTTTTTTGAAAAATAATTTCACCGAATTTTAATAGAATTTGGTATATATTTAAGATCTCTTTAAGTCTAAACCTCTTTTCGGAAAAAAGGCCTCATATGAGAGAAATAATGAAATGTGAAAAGATTTTCGGGAAGACTAACCATCCAATTTTTGGCGTTTTTCTTATATCTAAATAAATGCATAAATAAAATTATATCTAAAATGGCGATTTTTACGACACACAGATTTTGAAGAATATCGAAATATGTCTTTGTGCCAAATTTAATGAAATTATATTAAAAATTTTAGATTTAAAAAACCAACTTGTTTATATTGGGATATGCTAAAAGTTTAAATATTTTAGCCTTTAACATTTTCTATTGGTCCAATGTTGATTACTCTTTGTAAACTGTTAAAAGTCATATAATGAAAGCTAAATTTAAATTCTGTGTAAATCCTGTTCGTTCTATGTGAAAAATTTAGAAAGTTAGTTTATATAATTTTGCGAATTTCACAAATATCAATCTATAAGTGTTTTTCTACTGTACTTATAAAGTTCGTAGGATAACAGCAAAAGATGTGGCCAAATTCCATTGTGAGAATATTTTCAACACAAAGACAGATGCAAAAAGCTAAACTCAGATTTTGATATGATGCAAGATTATGGATCTTAGATCTCCTTCTTGGTATTTTACACAAAATGGCAAAGTTTATATATCTTCATCATCAATTTTGATAGTGGAGGTTATAAGTAAATACTTATTTATAGTTATACTAAAATGCGGACTGATGTTCTTGTTTTTTTATTATTATTCATATCAAAGTTAAAAACTATTACTTTTTCATTGAAAGTAAATTATAGTTTAATGTGAATAGATATTCATGAATTCATGGATGCGAATAATTAAAGAAAAAGTGTGTCTTATTTAAGTGGAATTTCACCATGATGTTAAAATTAAAAAACACCATTGGCTGAATTCCGATATTGTTTCTATATTTTTTTAAGCGATGTAGCACAGTTACAAACAATCTGTCCATTTGCAACTATTATGATCCCATATTTTGAAGATTGTGGATTTTAAAACAGAAATTAATGGAATTTTAATGGGAATTTAATATAATTTTTCTATACCGCCTCCAAATAATTTTCTAGTAAAGCGTCGATTAATATATACTTGAAAGTATATCAGAATCGCTTTCTGAGTCGATTTAACTATGTCCGGACGGACATAGTTAAATCGACTCAGAATGCCTTCAAGAAATTTGGCATATGTCATTATTTTGACACAAGTGTCACGTCCATTAAAATTGATGATGATTGGACTATTATTTCACAAAATATTCCACCCGAAATTGTTCTGAATACAAAGCTATTTTAACGGAATTTGGTTCAAATAAATAAAATAATATTCTAAAATGATGTGATGTGTGATATATGAGAATTAGTCCATTATTTCTGATAGCTACCATATAACTCTCCTTAAAAATAACACTTCGAATGGCTTAAATCTCATATAAACTCAAGTATTATGATAAGAATTGGTCAAATTAAAGTAAATATAAGCAAAAATCGATGTAAAAATTTTACGTGGGTCGGTACATAATTTCATCTAGTTCCCGTATTATCCCCCCAGAAGAATCATTAAGCTCACAAATCATACATTACATATAGCGCACTTAAGCGGAGAATATTTATACGAAGATCGATCATTTACTTTTTATAGCTACCATTAATAACCAAAAATGCGGTGTAGGATATTAAATAGTCGGGCTTGACCGAGTATATTTTTACTTGTTTTTGATTCTTTCCAAATTACCTTTGTAGAACATTCCAGATATTATGTGCAGGTTTAAACACATACAAAGCTCAAAAATTTCTAACAGGAACACCGTTTAATATTAAAACACCAAAACAAAGCACCAGAATTGAAATCATGTTTTCTAAAACAGGTATTCTGGCTGCACAGTGGATGACAAAATGTATGTTCTGGCAGATTTTTCGCCAAAACATTGCCCAAAGGAATGTTGAAGAAAACTTTAGGACCGAAAAGCAATCAAAAGTTTCCAAAAAGTTCTGGATATGGTAACAGTATGCAGTTGTGTTACAAGAAGATAATCATTAGTTATAACTGGCTTCCGTTAATAAGACCACATTATGTGTCCACTTATTTTTGGCCTGACTTGACAAGACCTTGAGTTGTAAATACACTAATATGGTATTTGTACCGAGAGAGGCAAATCCTCCAAATTGCCCGGACCTAAGTCCATTGGAGAGATATTGGGCTCTTGTTAAGAACTGAAGAGCACTAAAAAGGTGCCCAAAGTGCAAAAGGTTTTAAACGGAGACAGACTACCACTTTCCAGCAAAGTGACAGCACTAGAAAAACGTTAACGAACGAGTTTCCGAAAAAGGTTCAACACATCACAATTATTGATTAAAACTAAAAAATATACATTTTTTGTACAATTAAGTAATAATTTCAATCAAATAAAAATGATAAAACTGTAAATTTATTGGTTTCGCTTTCATTAACATTAAATATGTATGTTAAAAATTTATCGATCTTACTCCTCAAAGATTACTTTTTACTTACTTAACCGTCACTTTAACTCTATTTTATTTACACATAAAGTTATGTTGGAAATAGAATAATTTCGCTAACTTCACCTAAACTAAAATTAGTCAAACATTTGTTGAACAACACTTCCTCCTTAATACAATAAATATTGAATAAAGTTTCTTCAACTTACTAAAGAAAAAGTTACATTAAGATTTTTCATATTAACATCATTTTAACATTAGGAATTTGGTGAAATTGTAAAGTTATCGTTAATGCGTGTTTCCATTGTTTTTTATTACTTTTGGAGGATTTTGGAAGTAATCAAAACAACATGTGACAGGAAATGATCATCTTAGTGAAAAACATCAATATTAATTTTATATTAATATTAATAATAAGATAAAAAGTTCAAAGGGCAGTAATTTTTACAATATGACTTATTACAAAGTCCAGCATATCTTTAATAAGAATTAATAAAACTTGGCATAAATACATAATTTCTAAATAAGACAATAAGTTTTTAAGTTATTAAGGATTGAATGAGAAGTTGTAAACACACGTTTTCATTAAAACTTGAAACATTACAATTATAACAATCTATCCGCGATGTGCTGATTTAAGTATCGGCTATGGATGCCTCAAGTACTCTGACAAGTAATATACTTGTACATCCTTATGCAGTGAATCTTTGAGAGGCCGGTGCAACAAAAGCTTATCCAACCCCCTTATTCCAAATTTCCTTTCCCTTCTTATTCCTTCCCTCCTTTTTCTACGTCTCCCCCATTTGTAAGGTTAAGGTGGTGGTAAGCAGTTCCGAGAATCTAAATGACTAATTATTGGTTAAAGAAGATAAGTCGCTAACAACTCCTTTTCAATGCCGATGGCAAGGACTCTGTAATGAGAAAGTCGATGTACATCGTTACTGCATGGATTGTCAATTCTTTACATACCAACTCGTAGGACTAAAATTAAATGGACATATAAAAAATAAAAACAAAACAATAAAAAATATGGAAGAAGAAGATCTTCGGTGCCTCTAGTTAAGAAACATGGTCAAATAAATAGGCAGCATAGATACCAAGAAGAGTACTCCAAGAGTACTGCCCTCAAAGCTTAATAAAAAAGATTTAGGGTTATGACCAAGAGAAGAAAAAGCGCACACGTCAAGTCTCCTTTATTTCTTGATAGGGTTGCCGAGGTTATAGAAAAAGAGCACCGTGACGAATACATGGCTATTAAAATAAGAACAAGTAAGAATACTATATTTGGCTGTGCCGAATCTTGAATAGTACACCAAAAAACTTTTCCATCCGCTTAAATGCTTATTGCGGAAAAGGCTCCTGTAAAAACTACTACACATATTGTTACCGAGCTATAAATTTGAGGGAAAAAGAAATTAGATACGTATTTGGGCTACGACAAAATATAGACCAATATTGGTCAGAGTAATAACAAATATTAAAGAAAGTTAGAAAAAAACTTATTGCGAATTTCAACACACTTGGGGTTTATTTAAGAGTTTAATAAGCTCTAACCCGGAAAAAGGGGCGTTATATGGGAGCAATATCAAAATATGTACCGAGATTGATGAAATTAACAACACATATATTAAAGGCAGCTAAAAGTAGACAAATCATTGAGCAAATTTCAATGGAATTTATTTTAACTTATATGTTTTATAAGCTCAAATATGTTTTCCGGAAATCGGCGTTAAATGCGGCCAAATTTCATTGAATTCGTATAATTATTCTGATCGCGAGAATGCCTTCAACAGAAGATCACAGCTCTATCCTCTCAGATTTTGATATGATGCAAGAACATATATACATTATGGGTTCTTAGATGATTCCTTCTTGCGCTTCTTGCACGCTTCACCACTTGTACTGGTGGTGGGTATAAAAATAAAACTTTAACTTCAGTAGTTTTGTTTTAATAATCAACGTTTATGCTAAGATTTTTTCGATCTCACTTCTTAACTAAAACTCAAAGAAACTTATTATTTTCTTCCATATATTTTCGTTTGTTTTCATGCAATATAAATTTGTTTTTGCCTTTAATTCATAACTTAAATTTCCTCAAAAAACTCATTTATTCCTTTCTTTATGGCCTTGACTTTTTTAATGCTTTAATTTCTCTATTATCAGCTCTTGTGTTATTATTATTACTATATTTCTTAAGAATTAATATTTCCTTAATATAAGTAAAAATTATTATAGAATGAATTCTTAGTTACGCTGGAGCAACAGTCTTTTGTAGGAAAAAAGTCATCAAGGATAACAAATTCTAGGAAAAAACAAAAACTAAACTCATTATTATCAAGATAACTCATACGAATATAAAAAAATACTTGAGTACATTCATGGACACACATGTATGTATGTATATTTTATAGGGTGTTTGGAATTGAGGGAGTATTAAAAATATATATGAACTTGATTTCGGATAGAAAATATTTTGAATTCTTCTTTACTTTACTTTAAAGCATATTTACATTTACTACTGTTTAGTACCCTGCATCACCATAGGCGGTTGGGACTGATATTTTAAACATACAAAATAAAAATGGTTTTCACACTCTCTTAAATATACTGAATCTACCCAGAAGTGATTTAACGATGACCGTCTGTCTGTCTTTCCATCTGTCCGTTTGTCTGATTGCCCATTTAAAAGTTGCGAAACACTCTATAAGTCGCAATTTTGGAGATATCTTCTTAAAATTTGGTACTTTTAATTAAATTGTGGCACAAATAGTTTTTTTTATTAAATAAAGAAGATTGGCCGACAAATGAAGATCGATCTGTAATTTCCTTTAATCCTTATATAATCACAACTTCTCAAGTGTATCAAGAAAAATGAATCCACTTTTATACAAGCACAAATAAAATTCTATGAGTATCGATATGGACCGATATATTTGTCATGGTAGTGTCAAGCGGTCTAAACCGAATATTACATTTAATCTTTTCCTCTTGTTTTATTTTTTACTATGGTTTCCCTGGTTTTTCGTTTATTTATGTTTTTATGGTTTCCTCTTTGGTAGCGTTACAATGATCCACGTTGTTAATGTTATTAGGATAAAGTATCCTGCATGTGATTCTAAGGTAATATAGCTCAATATATTCCTCCTTTTTCCATCTAGCGGTTGGAAAATATAGCGTTTCCATAATTTTAAATAAACCGTTCAACTCAATATCGTTAATCGTTTGAACCATGTCCGTCCAGCGGGCTGTTCACGTAAGGCTATTGAAATTGATTATGACCGGAAAAGTTTTCATATAAGACTAACAAATCTGCCCCGAAATGGGAGATATTTAAATATTACAAAATTCTGACGAAAAAAATAATTTTTGTAATATTCCTTAGTATTCCTTAATGTGTCATATCTTATGAGGATCGTTATATTACTTGTGATAGCTCTCATACCACCTCACCTTCTGAAAATCTCTTTAAAGTGCATTGTCTCATCGATTTTTTTTGCTGTATAAGATATCTCTTCCAAAGAAAATCCTTTGTTTTAGGGGTTTGGTTAGAGGATTGAATTAAGATGTAGCATATTAATTACTCTTTTCTTCAGTACTTTCTGACCAGGAGCCATTGCTTTTGGACAAAGTACTTTGTGCCCCTAAAGGTGGACCGCACATTTCGCAGAGAAAATTTGGTATGTCTATATATGTTATAGTCCTAGATGCATTTTTTTGCGATCTTCCTCAAATTAAATAGAGAAGCTTTTAAATTATAATTCGTCCCTTGGCTTCATTGAAGAGATAACACCTAAATAATTGCATATATTTGTACACCCTTTAGCTTGAATAAAATAAAGAAAATAAACTTATTTAAGTAAAGTTGTGTTTTCGGTCTCTATGTGTATGTCGGTGTTACACTTTTTTCGTACAGCCTGACTTTTACAAAACTTTCATACAGGATAAAATATATATATAAAATACTTATACTTGTCAGTTTTACTAAAATTTTCTCGCTTTTTTTCACTTTTTGTTTTTACGATTCCCATATATAGAGGAATCAGTCGTAAGTTTGACTATAATGTGCCCTTTAGCCAACATAATATCTTCCGTATGTCATTTACTTATCTCTTTTCCATAAAACTGCTACTGATGTTGCTGCTGCCGCTTCAGTTGCCTGCCATTGCTGTTGGCCAAATACGTTTGGTTATATTTTTTTTGGTAAAAAAATATTTATGTGAGAAAAAAAGAATAAAATAAAAACACAAACTTTTTACAGATGATGTCCACTTGTTTGGTTTGGGAAAAATAATAAAAAAAACAAGTAAAAATATTATAGTCGGTCAAGACCGACTATGTCATACACTACACCACATTTTTGGTTGTAAATGATACCTGCGAAAGAATTATGAACACTCCTCGTAAAATTTGTTTTTCTGATTTACGTTATTATGTGAAATTTATGAGTTTGAAACGGATTTCTTCTGGGCACATTTTTTCGAACTATACAATACCAACCTATATGTAAGATTGTGCCCTTAAGAGTGTTATTTGGAAGGGGCTTGTATAGGACCTAATAAAGCCTCGGATAATTCGGCACATCAATAATGTTGGACTTAATTTTGAAGAGTTTTATGAAAACCGTTTATGACCTTAAAACTCTATTCCGGAGGACATTAGTATGGGAGCTGCCTGAAACATTGAACTGATTATGACCAATTTCAGTAGGCTTCATCCTTAAGACAAGATATCTGAAATTTGAAACCTGTAGAGTATTTAAAACGTTTACACGGGCAGCCAGCTGGGCAAGCAGAGAGACGGACAACGTTAAATCTACTTAGAATTTGGTGTTACACCATTTTTTCTGTATGTTACGAAAATCTGCACATCTACGATGGTGTAGGGTATAAAGAGATAATTTGTAGTCTTAATGCTGTTGCTCTTGTTACTGCCATTTTGTTATCTAAAGCGGCATATTTGTTTCATGTTTTTCGGAAGTTTAGTATAAAATACTTAGATAAATATTTCAGTTTTTAGCTTAAAGGGAAGAAATTTAGTTTGAAACTAAATTGAGGAAAAAAACAGAGTTTGAGTGGCAAACGCGTGTTAAACTTTTTTTGGGGAAGTTAAATATGTGATATTAGTTACAATGGACCCAAGAAAATGAATAAATAAAAATCACAAAGAAAGGCACAAAAAAAGTATATAAATAAATAAAAACAGATTTGGTAATTGAATGTTATTTTAATATACAACGAATATATTTAGGAGATAATTTGTCAATTGAATTTTAAGTAAAAGTCATATATCAAAATTTAGATATGTAAAGAAAGGAGCCTTTGGTTTTTAAATAAAATCAAAGTTTTATATGGCCTTTTTTCAAAGCCACGTAATGTCACATTGTACAGCATTTCAAAAGTTATTTTGTTGAAATGGAACAATAGTGAAACGTTTAAGCCGTTTCACTATTGTTCCAGAACGATATTTTGCTTAACTTAGATTTCAGAGCGAGTTTAATCCGTTTAATCAGTAGAAAAAAATAGACCGATTTTGACAAAATTCCAAATTTAGTCAAAATTGTATCCTTAATCTATCTATATGTATAAAAATTATATATAAAAATGAATATGTATTTATTTGTGGCTTATAGACAAGTAAACAACTACACCGACTGTGTTGAAAAAAATTAATACCAGAGTAATCCCAACGTATCCGAAAAAAAACATCGACTTAAAAAATGACAACAGTATCAACGGGATCCTATTGAAATATTAATTACTAAATATATAAAGAACAATAATTTTCAAATTTATTCTCAATCATTTTTCATGGAAGAGTTTTAATGAAAAAAAGTAGAACGGATTGCAACAGGGGAAAGGTAGCACTCATAACAAACAAATAATATCATTTAACGAAACTGTTTTACTGGACGAATAGTAAATAAATATTTTCTATTTAAACCTTATTTGATTTAGAGAGAATCAAACCAATAAAATAAAATTATATATGATTCATCAAGGCTGATGAAACGAATTTTTATATATCCAAAAAACAGTGTGTCGCCATTTTAAGTACAATGTTTTATCATATATATTTATTTTGGTGTAAGAAAAACTCCGAAATACTCGATTATAGTGTAATCACTTTTTAGTCAAGTTCATTTATAAGGACCCTTTCCGAAATATAATTTTAAGGTTAAAAAACTATATTGTAATCCGGTACAATTACTGTATTTAATATACGGAATTCACAAATATTGTGGCATATTTGGTTTTAGGTATCATATGAGCTCCTAACCCGGGAATATGGTTTTAGCTTATAATACTTTTTATTGGATTTAAACTTGAGTCTATTATTTTTATACCACCACCAGAAGTGGTGATGAGGGTACACCACTTCAATATATAATGCCAGGAATAAATCATCAAAAGTATATATGTATATATTATTGCATCATATCTAAATCTCAGTCAATTAAGCTGTGTCCATCTTCCTGTCTGTTGGAAACATATTCAATTCTTTAATTGATGTTCGAATTCAATGAAACTTGGTCAAGTTGTTGGTTGTTATCGTAAGCAGTTTCATATTTAAACAGGTTTATCGATCTTTTTTCAAAAACCGAAGTCCGAGTCAACCTCAACATTCCAAAAACTAACAAAAAATTTTTTAACAAGAAGTAAATTGTAGTCAAAATTGTGTAAATTATTGATGTGCCCCAAAATTACTTGGTCATATAAATCACAATTTTGAAGACTATCCCAACCAAAAAATTGTGCTATAGTAGTTATTAATTTGACTTATATCGACCCATGATCTCCTATATCTCCATTTTAAGATCTTTTTCTGAAAAACTTTTTAAGCTTATATCTCTTATATCTCTTTAAACAAATTTAAAGTAATACTTTTGGTGAATATCAGCCAACATTTGGTTTCAGTTTCAGTCTGAAGTTTTAGGTCGATAATATTTATTATTTGCTCTTCAGTTAAAAGTGTAGTGAAGTTCAAGATTATTTGATCACATGACCAACTCCAACGTAGGACTTCATTCACGAATAGTGAAAGTAGTTCGAAAGTTCTAAATAAAACTTTAGTTATATTTGGAATAATCATGGCAACCAGGTTTAACCCGATTTTTCTGTTTCAACTTCACTATTATAGTCACCCTTTGGGGATCTAGGATGGTTGTAGACTTTTAACTTTGATAGTGTTCTGCTCAGACTTTTTATTATTATTTTAATTGTTAATTAATTGTTAATTAATTAATTAAATCAATTTAATTGTAATTTACGAGGAACGAGCGCTAAACATTTTATAGTTTAGGTATATTTCAGTTGATTTGAATAAGAACTGGATATATGATGATCTTCGTATATTGAACAACTTATTTATATTTCATTTATATTTTTCAGAGCAGAACACACTTGAGACACTTGAGTAATTACGAAAGTATTTAAAACCTCTGCATTTAAGATAATTTAGAGACCCTAAACTCGGAACATTCTTCATGCAATCATTATTGGAAATAACGTCAGAATATTGATCAAAATATTTTTTCCTATTGCAATTTCTCGCAAAAATTTTCTTAGAACCGCCATTATTTTTTCTCATAAATATATTATTTTAAATACTCTCTTTAAGATACAAACTATATACTGTATATATTTTACGCACATGTATTTGTAATTTAAGTACAAAATTTTGACATTATTTTAATGTCATTTCAGCCGCAGCCACCAATTGTGACATATGTCTGGTGTTTTGTAATATTTGGTGACATTTACATGTCAACACATTTGTTTTTTGTGCCACAAAAACGTGCAGTTTATGTAAAATATATACATAAAGAGAAAATATGTTTGTAATGACTTTTTTCCTTATTGCAGTACAATTTTGTTTACGAAAAAATGCAATAAAACGCAGTAAAGGTTCATGAAATAAAATTGATATTGAACGACATTCAAGTAATATTATATAATAAGATTGCAATTATAGTATGAATTGCATTATTTATAGAAGTTTTAAATTAAAGCATAAGTATCTGCCATACGTATTTATATGTTATTCATAGATTATTATGATTCTAACATTTATGTGGTATTTTTGTTTTTCAAATATTTTTCGGGAAGTAATTTAAGTGAAGATGTGTGTAACTCCAAAAGAAATCATCTAAAAATTCAATGAAGTTTGGCCAGATTGTTTGTTATTGTTCTAAGCGGTTTCCTATTTAAAACTTACTATATCGCTTCAATATAGACTGACATCTAAGACTGAATTAAATCGTACTGTCATCATACCAAAACTCATCAAATCCGATTAATAAAATCTCAGTGTGTAATATAGATCGAAATTTGTAAAACCATATTTTGAATTTTCTCACATATATTTATTTATGTAAAATAATATAACCTCAAAAACTTGTGGTAGTTTTATCAGACTCCTATACATGGATAAAACTATTCAAATTCCGCAAATAACTATTATCACTGTCTTTAATTTATGTTATCAATTAAACGAATGTTTGCTATATTTCGGATATAATGGTATCATTCTCTGGAAATTGCAAAAAATCGGTCAGTGCCAATCAAATTAACAAACAAAAACATATTAATTTTGTATATATAAATTATATAATTTATTATCGGATATCCAAGTTCTCAAATACTAACTGGATAAGTTTTAACACCGAATAATTAATAATTATTCCAAGTTGAATACGAATCCTTGGAAACTCTTGTATGCGTATACTTAATATTATCAATTAATATAAATCATACACTTTTTAATCATACTTCACCACCATGCGACCACAAAAGGTTTATAGCTTTTACACATTGCGCTAGACTGCACAAAAATTCTCCTAAGTCCTTGTTTTGGAAAAAAATTTCACAAATCGCGATGTGTTGAAAAAGGAAATGCAACTTAACCATGTCCTTTACAAAATTTCCACAAAAGTCTCAATGGAAAGTTACAACATTTGGAAACTCTAGGTGATATTATTAATAATTGGTAATAAATTGATAATTGGTATATATAGAGTCCGTTTCCTTAAAACTATTTTGCAAAAAAAATATTGGGGTCTAATTTGTGAATTCTAGCTGTATGAATTCTACAGTACCGTGGTATCTTTCCTAAAATTTTTTCACAACAACAATTATTTAAGGAAGTGATTGGAACTAAATATTTTAACTCTAGCTTTAATAGTTCCATAGATAATAGATAGTTAATATTTACATTACATGGGGGCTACCATTTCCTTTTGATCCCAACCTACATTTTGTTTTGTATAACTGTTTCAAGACCTTGAGAAAGTAATCGGTGGACTCTCAATATTCGATAATTATTATTTGCTTTTTATTGGAGCTACACTCCACTGATCCTACTTGTTCCATATTTTTTCCAGTAAAACTGTTCCTTCTGAAGTCTTTATACTCTCTCTTCAATAATTCCTTAGATTTAGGACAATCTATATTTGTTTCGTTTGGGCTGATCCTATCCGTCCTTATCTTGATCACTAAAACAGTTTCTTGGAAGGGATTGGAACTAGATTTGAAAAATGTTGATGTAGTTGTTTTTTATATATATTCGATAATCATTATTTGGTTTTTATGTTGGTTACTTCTCCCTCCATTGTGTTCACAAAAACAGATTCTTTAAGAAGTAATTGGAACCAAATGTGAACACTTTAGTTGTAGTAGTTCGTAAGATATTAGACAATCACTATATGTTTTGTAGGGGATGCCCCTCCCCTGGTCATATTCGTCTTACATTTTGCCAAGAAACAGAAAGTGATTGAAATCAATTTTGAGAATTGCCACTGAAATAGTTATTTAGATATTCGATAATCAATATTCTATTTGTATAGGGGTACCCCTCCACCCAGTCTGTGTCACCTTCGAATATATTTGGTATCACTCATTTCAGCAAAATTGTACTATATATGCATGATTAACCATAAGTTCATAATTAGCAATAATAAAGATTTTTTGTTATCTGTAAAATAATAAAAAACAAAAATCTTTGAAAACCACTTCAAACTGTTTCAAAAACATTAAGATATTTCCTTAACATTAAATAAGAAAAAAGTGAATTATTTTCAGTTCGTTTAATTTCAGCAAAATTTGCCAAATTTAACTTGTTACAAATTCATGAATGAACAGAAATATTCCCCAAACGCTGGTACAGCACCACATGAATTGAATTTATTATCAAAACATGAACGTCATAAAATCAAAAAAAAAAAAAAAATAAGCAAAATATTAAAAAATATATATTTCCAAATATTTTCTCTTTAAAACAAAACACATGAATGAATAACTTTTGACGTCATTATTTATGAGATTTAAACAGAAAAATAAATTAAATTTTTTCACAAAAGAATTAAGAAAAATAAAGACGAAAAAGAACAAAAATATAAAAAAGAACACATTCAATTGTTTAATGAAGTGTTTGTAATTTATGAATGAACATATGGCCCTTAAATACATATACATACATACATACATACATACATACATACATACATACATACATACATACAAACATACATCAACATTTTAAAATAATTAAAAATATTAAATTCAGTCAAGCCCGACTATGTAATACCCTACACGACATTGCTTTATAATTAGGACTTTTATTATCTAAAATCTCCATTCCGGGAGAACATTTGTATGGGAGCTACCTGAAATATTGGACATTATATGACTAATTTGAAAAGGTTTCGTTCTTGAGGCAAAACATGTACCAAATTTCACCTGGAGTGTTCACAACGTTTACATGGACAGCCAGCCAGACAGAATGACAGACTGACAGGCAGACAGATGGACTTTTTTTAAATCTTGTTTACATATATTTTATTTGTTTATACATTGAATTTGCATTTCTTTTCCATGACAATATGTATTTTAATGTTAAAAATAATAACTAAAAACTAAATTAGTCTAAATAGAGCATTATCTCCTGCATATGAACATACTAAAAACGCGGTATAAAATCGAATCTAGGAAGCCTTTGGATTTCATGAACATAGATGTTGGATGAACATAGATGTTCTCGTTCCTCATATACCATAATTCTCCTGTTATGGTCCTCAGAATCTTAAGTTGTGCCCTCTGTATGAGATAAATGTTAGTATTACTCGCTGGTCCCCACAACTGGGTAACATATGTATATTCTGGTTTCAATACGATATTATTCAGGATGACTTTATTGTCAAGGCCAAGTTTTGACTAGTGACTCAATAGCCTGGATGCTTTCAGCTTCATATGAAATCTATAAGTTTCAATATGACGACGCCATGTAAGAATCCTATCCACATAATCTGAATGTGGTAAAATAAATATTATTTAATATAATTCTTTTACACAATTCTCCAGTTTTTCAACCATGCCCTCACATCTTACATCTATGTGGAACACCTGCATTTTTTTTACAAATTCCTCAGTAACGAATCCATTATATTTCAATCTGAATATCAGGTTACTTAGGTATGACTCCAGCAATTTGTGAGTCTATAATGGCAGCAAACATTTTATCTTGTATATTAAACATTTATGCCGGACTTTTTCAAAGAGATTTAAAGAAATTTTCTTATCTCACCAGTTATGCGATTTACCTGTTCTATAGTTCCGTGTCTTTAAGGAAACCAAATTTTTGGATTGGGATGATATTAATATTATTTAAAACTGGCGTAATTATTTCTTGAATTAACTTTTTAAGTAGCTTGGGTAAGAAAAGAAAGTAGACTTATTGGTCTATATGATGACATCAAATTTAAGTCTTTTTAGGGTTTCTGGATTATTGTATTTAAGAAGAAAAATCTCCAAAATGAAAATTCTACATAATATTACAAAGAGCAAAACTATTGCCGTGCGGCAGATGTTGGATCGCTGATGGCGTAATCGAATCGTATCCAGGTGACTTTCTCAAAATCATATTTTCCTTTAATATCCTCTGGGCTAAAAATAACATCCTCGTAGAAGGATACGTTATACTGTATTTCGCTAAATACAAAATTATTTGTTAGCGGATTAGGCTGAAAGACAGTGCTCAAATGATTTAGCTCTGTCCTCAAAACTACGAGCCATCGGCATTCCGAAATTGACTTTATGCCTCTACCAGAGTTTTAATATTTTTCGCTGCCCCCAAAGGGAAAATTTTAGAAGTTTGTTATTTGTCAAACCTTGATATTTCCTGTTTAGGATGTTCTCTTCCACATTTTTTCTGCCCTCAACCTCACCTTTGCAGCTGGTGATCTCGTTTCTTGCCACTCTCTTCTAAGCTTTCTTCCTCATTGAAGAAACTTTTCAATATCCGAATTTGATTTTTGTTTAATATTCTTGTTTTCCATAAACACATTTAAATGCTCAGGAACTGAATTCATTATAGACGTAAGATCATCGACGCATTTTTTATGTCTTCCTCACACTGAGTATTTCAATTCGAGTGGATGTGACTACTTATATACCTTTTATACTTCAACCAATTTGTCCTATAAATGGGACTTTTTGGTATTCCAGTACTTACATGATATTTTATGATCACCAAAAAAATAAAAATCAGTAGGTAAATCAAATGCAGTTTCCGACTTCGTTAACTCGACTCAGAAAAATATACTTAAAAGTAGATGTTATACCATTTTTTCTAAAACATACATCACCATAATATCCCTACCATCTACGGTGATGTAGGGTGTAATCAAATAATAAAAAATTATAAAAAAAATTTTCATGATAATAAAATATTTTTATAATCAAAATAATTATTAATCATGAAATAAAAATTTTCTCCGAAAAATTTATAAACAAAAGAAATTAATATGAAATATTTTCAAAATCTTTACCTTTAAAACAGACTGCAAATATTCATTTAGCTTTTTTATGGAGATGATGCTATAAAACCACTTAAGCAAATCCTTGTGATATAAAATATGTATCCGAAATATCAATAAAAAATATAAAACTTATTTTTAAAATCTTTAAAATACACAATATCAAATACAACAAGAAAATACCGTTGTGTGTGAATCCCCCAAAAAATAGATTTTTCCAATCACGTTTATATTATAAAGTGCTTGTATTAACAGACTTTCAAAATGCATTTGCAATTTCTCTTTCAAAATTTTCTTTACAGTTAAAAAGTTTGTATTTAATATACAGGGTGTTGCGAAAATGTTGGGATAGTTATTTATTAAATTCCAATAACAAAATATTTTATTTTATTGCAATTATGCAACATATCTTTGTAGCGTTAACAAAACTTTATAATTTTAAAAATAATTCATCTTGAAATTTCACCCTTTTCGTTATCCCATTGCTTTATTAGTTTCAAAGAATTACACCAATGGAAGTTGTGATTCAAAATATATTGAGTTTGTATTTTCGTGTGAAACAGTGAAATACAGCAGAAAAATTATAGATCTACATCACATCTCTAAGATATAAAAAATTGCATAAATGGCTCAAGGAATTGAAAGGAAAAGTTTTATATAAGAAGAACCCTTTATATCATAAAAATAATTAACACATTAAATTGATCAGTCTTTTCATCTTATTATCAACGTTTGGTCCCATATAGACTATCTTATATCATCTTCCCAATAATCCGAATATGAAACCAAACCTTTTTTCTTTCTAACGAGACATTAAATGGATCGTTGGTCCTCACATTTTCTAGACAATAAGTTTGCTCTGAGAAGCCTTAGATCTGCATCCTTTATTATTAGAAGCCATGCGAGAGGATTAAGGTGGTTCTGAAATTTCGTGATTTTGTCATCAATTTACGGAACTCGATTACCTTACAGATATCTTTAAATCGCTATAAATTTTCCTCGTTTTGTTCCGTCATGGTTCCTAGAAATTTGAATTTACTCTCTTACAATGTCGATACTCATGTTATCATAGATTAAAACCATAAGTTCAGATAGATTTTTGTACAGTATTATTTTATTCTCAAGTCTTAGTTTAAAAAAGCTGTTAATTGAAAAATTTTTATGGTTACTTTTATTAGTATCCGGTTCACGTTTTTCTACAGAAAAATTCCAGTCCGTCCTAGTTTCAGAAACAGTTTCAAAACCGTGACGTGTATTAGAAAATCATATAATTGAGGATTTAGTCAAATTGAAAGATTTTCTTTGTAATTCTTATGATATTTGATTACTAATATTTACTTGTTGTAAAGGACACACCTCTCACTCCTTACCATGTCCGGTCCAAAATATTTTTCAGTAAAACCATTTCACAAAAAAAACTCGAGAAGAAACTTTTTCTTTTGAAAAAAAATGATAATTAATATTCGGTAAATATGGCAACAGTTCTTCTTTTATTCTTCATATGGTAACTCCCAATTTCCACTGATCAGACATTATCTACTTTCTATTTTCTTTAGTAAAACTGTTCTACAGGAAAACGAAAAACTTAAAAATTCTGGTTCCAAAAGTTCTCCAGATATTCACCAATTAAAGCCCGAAGTTCTTGAAAGAGTATTTTTTTAACAACATATATTTGCATTATAGATGAACCACCCCTTCCTTAAATTCTATCCGTCCTCAGTTTTGTCCAGTAAAAGTATTCTTAGTACTTTTTCCCTTCAACAGCTCCCAAGATATTTGAAATTAATATTTGCTTTGTATGAGCATTAAAGCTCACCCAAATCTTATCTAACCTAACCTTTGCTCATTTAACCAGTTATTTTATAAATTAATCGGGATGCAATCTTTATATTCTTCCTTTTTAAAATGGTCTTTGTTTGGGGCCATCTCTCTCTCTATCTCTCTCTCTCTCTCTCTCTCTCTCTCTCTGATCCTACCCATTTCACATACATTTCGCCCAGCAAAACAGTGCCCTTAGAAAGTGATTGTGACCAAATTTAAAAGCTTTCGTTATAATAGTTCTTTAGATATTCGATAATTAAATTTTGCCCCTACCAGGTGGTACCTCTCCCTCTGATCCTCTCATATCCTTCCTACATTTTCTTCCGTAAAATGGTTCATTAAGAAAGTTATTAAGACTGCTGTGATATTTTGCAATCCAAATCGGGGAAAACAACTAAAACTGAATAAAGCTGTTCTGATAGACTGATGGGTATTATTGCCAGCAAAAATAATATATACAAATAAGTGCCTGATTGCGACTATTCAATATTTCTTCCTGGCTTTCGTTCAACATCAGTTTCTACCCGACTTAACGCATCTAAGAGGAAGCATGTTGACGATGTGTAATATCCATGATTGTTTGGTTCTTGATGCGCTCATAACAGACGGATGATTATATTTAGGTACATGTCGATAGACATGAGACTCTGGTAATATCCTATTCTTTAATCAATTTATATAGCTAAGTTTCCACAATGGGACAGAATTGATTATTTTAGAAATATGTCTCTTTTGAACGGCTGGATGAATAAGCATGAATTTTAATTTGACGATAACAAAGACTTGTATATTTGCGTATTCCTGTGATCCTTTAGAAAAATATTTCTGTAATAAAATTAATTTCTTATATTAATTCTCTGCATTCCTTTCCAAGATCCAGACTTTGTATAAAAACTAGAATGTCTTAACTTAGCCCATCCATCCAAAATTTAATTTTGGATGGAAATTGATGTAAACACTCTTCCGGCTTTTTTAAGCTACTGCATAGTAAGAAGCAGTAACACTCTCTGTAATGTTCCCATTATTAAGAGAAGATTTTGTACACTATTAGGTGTACAGACTTTCAGATTCGCCTAAACCGTTTATAATATTCCCTTTTATTTTTTCTTTAATCAACTACAATATGCTGCAATATGTTGTTGCATGTACATTTACTTGTATTATTGTTACGCATGCAGTTAAAGTATTAAAACTTACCACTAAAATTGTACACGTTTTAGTGGTAAATTGAATTGTATTACGAAACGGGTGAATGAGTGAATGCATAGAATGAATGAATGAAAGAATGAATTCCATATAGATGAAATAAAAACATATTGATACATAACGAGTTTGGAATTTTTATTCTTATATTTCGCTTTCAATAACAATACAAAAAGGAAAGAATTTGATTGAATTATATAGTTAAGGAAAATTTATGGATTTAAGTTTAAAAGTTATAATACAGATAAGAAAATTGTTTGGTATTGAGAAGAGCAAATAAGTGTTAAACTTTAAAAGAAAATACATATGAAATTATATTTATTATAAACATTTTGTAAGAATTATGTTGAAACATTTTGGGAATAACTTTATAGTGCAAATTGAATACATTGCGCATTGGTACAGATACTGTAAGGGATCTAAGGCCAAAGGACTGTGTTTCAAATAATGCTTTGAACAAAACCACAATTGGCCCAGTGAATTCCAGTATTATCAATTTAACTCAATTTAATCACCAGTATCTTCGACAGATTGTCCTTCAAGTTGGGCTTAAAATTTACCTTTACTGAACCAATAAAAGTAGTAAATACAACCAAAGAAGAGTGCAAAATTGAAAAGTTAAATATCACCAAGAAAACATTTATTCATCATAACGAAAATGTTCGTTAATTTTTTGTAAATTCATCAAATTGATGAAAAATTGTAAAGATGCCTATTTGAATTCGTTAATAAAAATGCGTTTGATTTACACGTTGATCAGTTGATTTTTCTTTCACATTTATTTATTATACTAATTAGAATGTTCTATAAAATATTTTAATGCTTATATAACTATATTCAGTTTACATTCTCTTTGTCATATTTCATTTAGTAATGACGAGGAAAATATACAAAATTACTTGAATTATTTGATGAAAGAAATAATTAAATAAACAAAAATTTTATTCAAATTGACTTCGTTATACCCTATACCACCGAAGGTGTTTAGGATATTATGCGTTTGTTATGATTGAAACATGCAAAAATCACTTTCTGAGTCGATTTAAAAATGTCCGCCCTTCTATTTATCCAGCTGGCTGTCCATGTAAACGTTGTGAACAGTTTACATAAATTGGTATATATTACTGTTATAGCCTTAAGATGAAGCCTATTGAAATTGGCTTTGTTCGGTCCAATATTTCAGGTACCTTCCATAGAA
Organism: Cochliomyia hominivorax; assembly: GCA_004302925.2. Taxonomy (NCBI): domain Eukaryota; kingdom Metazoa; phylum Arthropoda; class Insecta; order Diptera; family Calliphoridae; genus Cochliomyia; species Cochliomyia hominivorax. The sequence goes on along the minus strand of PYHX02000413.1, from coordinate 75,229,927 downwards.
ATGTTCCTGCCGGAATGGAGTTTTAAGGTCATAAAAGTATTAAATTAAAGTCTCTTAGTATGCTAAAACGATGTGCAAAAATATGCAAAGGTCGGTTCATTATTTCTTTTAGGTCTCATACAAATCCCTTTTCAAATACATTTTATGGACAAAAATCTCATATATATGTTGTTATTATATAATAAATAAACTAATTAAAATAAATATATGCAAAAATCTATGTGCCAAATTAAACGAAGGTAGGTTGATCATATCTTGTAGCCTCCATATAAACCCCCTCAAAAAAGTTAATTATAAAATGCATAAACTAAACATAAATCTAAGTGCCACAATAGTGTACTGCACACTTAAGAATAAAACAGGAAATCAAAATATACCACCATTTTTAACTGAACATGTGGTGAAGGTTATTAGATAGACTTGATCGACTATTCATTCTTATTTATTTTAGTATGTAAAATTGAATAAATTTTTAAATTTTATTTTACTTACAATGCGTTATTGCCGGGTTTACTAAATATCGGTTGATTCTTCGTTATCTTTTAACGAAATTCTATTCAATTAAACTTCTTTTAAAAAAATATGTTCATTTTTTTTTTTTTTGATATTTGAAGAAAAATTATATTTATTTTTTCTCTTTTTTATTTCCATGAAGTAAATGTCAATTTTCTTTTTTGACCTTTCACTTACTATTGAGGACTACCTCTTCTTTCGATTGTGGGGCACTATGTCGTTTGTCTTACCTGAAAACAAAATAATTGGAGAGTTAAGAATCTAAGTAAAGTGTTCTTGTCATAGTATTCACTGAGTTCCAATGATCCTTTCATCCTACCAGTGAATGTAGTGCCATCTAAATCGATATACCCTTGCTATAGGCATATTGAAGACTGATATTAAAAACTAGATACTTATAGGCCTGAAGTCCTTTTTCCCCAGATAAGAAACAGAACAGAATGTGAGATCATTCTATATACGTTCGATAGATGAACTATGTTATCTTTCGAATATATCAAATTATGTCATGCGGTCCGAGGGACTTATAGTGAATGAAGCTATTTACTTTCCATCTTGCATTATGCTTATTTTTGTTCATGAAACATGGACTTGTTTCACACCAGGATTGAGGTAGTCAACACATGATGCATTTCCCGGAAAATTCGTATCTGGAAAAATGTTCAGTGTTTCATGGCTATTCATCGTCTAACTGCCATTAGGATTTAGATGAAATTTTGCATATCCTGCTTGTTTCCGACAAGATTTAGTCATGCTGCAAAAGTCACTCCAAGTCTTACATTTGGCGTGCCTAATTTAATTCTTAATGCGATTACTAAATATTGCATATTTCTGTAAAATTAAGAACTCTTTTAACTACTTTGCTGATGACAAGATTTTTTAATGTTGCAAAAGTCACTCCAAGTTTTACATTCGGCGTTCCTTGCAACGCATCGCTTGGAACAAATACCACGCTATTATTCTTGTACCACTAAAGAGTCAAAAATAAGTCGACACATAATGAACATTGCTTGATATAAATTTTGGTATTTATAGAACCCGTTGTAACTAATGATTGTAATTTTTTGCCGCAACTGCATTTTGATTGCCATACAAAGAACTTTTTGGGAAAGTTCATAGTATCCCTCGAGCATCTGCATCATAAAATGTTTGAATGAGAAGTTGTGAAAAATCTTCCCGAATACGTTTCGTCATACAATATGCAGCAAGAATATTTTTTCGAAACGTTTTTTTTACCTCTAAATTGTTAACAGCGTTCCTGTCAGGAACTTTTTGAATCTTGATTGTTTTTAAACCTGCATTAACTTTGAATCTTCGTACCGAATAGTCCGATCACTGAGCTAGCCGAGCAACTTTCCTACCTTATATGTTGGAAGCTTGTTTGAAATTGTTTTTAAATTTTTGCTTAAAAAATATTATGTGGACCATTTCTTAAAATTGAACCAGGTTTTTATCAAAGGACAAGTTGCCCGGGTTCTGTCTCATAACATCGGAAACAGTTTGACGGCAGATATTTAAATAATATGCCAACTTTTTGTAGGACAAAATTAATTTTGTTGAAAATATTTAATAATTGCAATACGAATTGCACAATAGGACATGTTGTTGAAACATCAGCTCACTCAGATTCTCAAGGTTCCATTGTGTCACTTGTATATATTAAATAAAAGTCTCGTAAATGAATGACATGAATACAGTAATCAAATTAAAAGGCAAATGAAATGAAAGTCTGGCTAATAAATGTTAAAAAGCGGGATGTGACAGCTTATCCTTTACAGTATCTGAAACTAAAGTTCAGAATTTATTTCTTAATATTCTTAATTCAAAATATGTATCAAAAATATATAATTCTTAGAAATGAATTTTATACAAGGTTTTTACTTTGACTACTTTATAAACACACACATATATACGTACATATTTGTCTTCAATTTCCCTTAACATTTACATATACATTATCTTATGTGCCTACGTTTTACACATACCTCTATAAATATATATTTAATGTGTTTCTGTATATGTGTTAGTTGTTTTAATTAAATTAGAATATTCTATTTCTACATACACACATACATCTTAAATGTACTTAAAGATTAATTGAAAATTAATTTAATATTACGTGTCAAGCTTTCAGGAATAAAATTTTTCTATGTACCAGCTGTTGCGTTCCACAGACAAATACAAAAACAAATAGACTACAAGTAAGAATACTATATTCGGCTGTGCCGAATCTTCAATACCCTCAATCACAAATGCGTGTGAAGTAAATTCGTTATGCACACTCACATATCCACTCACAAATGTATAAAATATATAAAAGTTATTCTTATATAAACCAAAGGAGCACTTAATGATCCTTGCAATAAGTTACATTTTTGGCTACAACTTTTTTCTACTGCACCGATTTTGATAATTTTTGGACTGGTAATGAAGTACATAAATTTAATATTACGGCATTCCAATATATAGATTCATTCCAATACGTCGATTTATAATTGAAAATATTTCGAACTAAGTGTTAGCCTCAGATATCTGTTTATATATTTAAATATACTAAACCGATTTTGCTTATTTAAACTGAGAAACTTTTCAGGACTATAATGTCAAATACTTAGGGCAAATTTCATTGAGGTCTGTCAATTATTGTGGATGTGAGCGTGTCAACAATAGGCAGACAAACGGACATAGCTTAAATTATGGGTTCTGCAAAGATTCCTTCTCAGCGTTACACTCGAAATGACAAAGTTAATATACCCTCTTTACCACTTGTCATGGTGCAGGATATACAAATATACACATAGATAAGTACGTAGTCATTTACTTAAGTAACGTTATTAATGTGTCAAATAATGTAAAGATATGGCATTTAAGCCTAAAAGTAAACTGTCAATATTATTTTTAATGATTTGGTTTTATTCATTATTTGTAGAATTTAGGAACAAAAGTTAGACAAGACATTAAATACTGAGGAAAAGAAAAATAGATTTTTAGTAGACAAACCTAAAAGTAGGCAGTTGATTTTTTATTTACTTTCACTTAAGTATTTGCAAATTTTGTGATGACATTTTGTAAATACAAATTCTGGAAAGAAATGTTCTTGGATATTTATTTCCATTATTCGTTTATTAGCTCAATACATTAAATAATGTTATTTGGATGTTTTCGAAACACAAAAACAATTCGGATTCTCTCTTATGAAATATTTATACACAACAAGTTTCACAAAATTTTTGTTATAGGCCGGGTACTAAAACTATATCGGATATGACAATAATAATAAAAAACACATGCTAAATTCTTATCACTGAAGTTCACTACTACATCTGTATCATCTTTCACAAATCTCCACAATACCTTTGATCATTTCCTTTAGAAAATTTTCAAAAGCTAGGAACTGAGATCTTTTCGAGATGACTTGGAAAAGTACACGCGCCTTTTCTGTCATCAAATTACATTCCATTTACTTTTATATTATACATTTTGGATTTTCAACGTATGGCAAATAGCTAAATTCAACCAGATGAAACCTAATTAAGGTTCCAACTTGCAGCAACAATTTCTTAGAATTTCATTTTAATCTGGCATTGAATTCATATACATTAAACACCCCAACTCCAAAATATAACGAAGGAATAAACTTCTTAACTAGTATAAAATACTTAACTGTGAACATTTATGGACTTCAAAATTCACAGTTTTTAAAGAAAAAGTAAGTGAAATGTCATGCGATAACAAATATAATATAATTGAGCTCCTCCATGTATCAGAAGATTAGAACAATTCTCACTTATTATACCCTACACCACCATAGAAAATTGGGGTTTAAAAACTTAGTTCAGAAGCTTGTACCGGGTAGAAAAAATAGTGATACCACTTCTAAGTATACTGTTCAACGCAGAATCACTTTTTGTGTCGCTTGGCAAATGTCATTATTTTGACCCAAACGTTGCCTATTGAATATATTTTTACGAAAGTCGTTCATTAATTTTGGTAGATTTTGATAATATCCAACATATGGTGTAGGGTATTAATTAGTCGAGTTTTACAGACTTTTTCATTTACTTCCTGTAAAACGTTTAAAAAAATATTTTTTCCATTAATTTTATTACTTTAACATTACAAGGGTCATTCAGCAATGAATACTTCTTGGACATTTACACATGTAAGAAGTTCTATATTAAGGATTTGTAAAAAATCTTTTCTAAAACTGTGAAAAAGATCTGCCTATAAGTCCTATGTAGGCAGATTTTTGCTCATGCTCATCCGGACTTTGCTTGCATACCTTCCCGTTAGGATTTCCTTATAAAGCAAATAAACGATTTTAGAGCAAATCCCTGCAAAAAATCTAAGTTACGGATAAAGAATCTGGCGCATAAAATTAAAAAATTGAGGATCTTAATTAAAATCAATATAAAATTATTTTGATTTTAATATCTCTGAAACTTTAGGAGATAACCTAAGATATAATCATTTTTTTTCTTAACTATGTCCGTTTGTCTATTCCTTGGACACGTTCTTACGGCTAAAATTGCTTAAATTTAATAAAATTTGACCACATTGCTTTCTATTTAAAACCAGATATATCGATCCACTAGTGAAAAAGTTATAGACCGATTCTGAGGTAACCCATAAAATTTCGTAGTAAATAAATATTTCAAAGATAAGTAACTAGATTTAGACAGAATTTAACCATGATAAACAGCAACAAGTACTTCATGATAAATAATAACGGATCAATGGGAAAAAGTTGTAGGTAAATATATTCAAAATATCGCAATTTTTAAGAAAATTTACTGAAGTTGGCCATATATCTTTTAAAGAAAAGAGACAGATATATTATTTCCGGATTTTATTAAAATATTTTAATTTAAAGTAGTTTTATGAACATACAACTCAATTGAAGATAGTAGCCCTAATTTGATGCTACTATTCCAGAATTGTTTCTTCTTAAAATTCACCACATATATTTACTCCAATAATATGTAAAACTGAACTATTCCGGGATGTGGTTAATATTTGACCTATAAACAACTATGTACCGATATTCGTTAAATTAATAACATTTATTAAAAACAATTCTGCAGAATTTATTTAAGAATTTATTATTACGAAAGTGTCATTTTACTGCATGGAGCAAGGTCAAGCAATGGTCCCATCTTAGCCAATATTTTGGGTTATATTCTTGTAATAAGTGTTTGGAAAAATTCAGAAATTTTTCTTTTAACTCGCGATCTATATTACACACAGATATTCTATTATACGATTTTTAAGATTTTTGTTATGATGATGTAGTATAGTTGAACTCTGGACTTACCATTCTTCCAGAAAATCCCGGATAGAAATTTCCCGGGATTTACAAAACAGAATTTCTCGAGAATGCTTGTCGTTTTATTTAATTTCATAAAACTTTTAAATATAGACAAATTCTACTCAAACGCCTAAATATCTGATGTGAATGTCCTAATATATGATAATAACTTCACCTAAATATGTGATAATAATTTCCATATTTTGTCATAGCTCCCATACAAGGTTCTTCTTCACAAAATAGCTTAGAGCTTAAAATATTCTTACATATGAAGCAATTTATTTACGTATCTGTAAAGTATAATCAACTCATACATAATCGTCACTTAGGATCCCTTGATCATAGTAGCTTCTGCTTTTCCACTGATGCACAGTGTTTTAAACGAAAAATGAAATGGACTTAAAACAGTAACTTCCGAACTGTTAGTCCAATTTCAATGCAAGTTCACATAGGGATAGTTGAATTGTTAGTTTTGTGCTTAGATTTTGTGGATCAAACGATGATATATCTAGAGAGTACCAAAGTCATAAAATTATTTATAACAATCCAGATTAAATCTGGACCGATTTTTAAGATTTTTATTTAAGTGGATTTTGCTAGTGATTTACAAAAATCTTGTCATATAGGTAGGCTGCCTGTTACAAAATCCGCTCATTTAAAATTATTTAATATCGATTCAGATATAAGAAATCTTGAAGGTTTTAAATGTTTTATTGACCCGAGATAACCAAATTTGGGAACTTATGGACCGATTGCCCGTCAGGAAGTTACAGATTTATTTCCATTTCATTTCTCAGTTGGCGCACTGCGTAGAAGTATTGATATTTTTTTGGAAAAATCCTAGCATCAGCGTAGATATTGACTTAGTTAGATTTTAAAGAATACAACAAATCCTTAAATTTCGTATTAATTCTAAATGGTTGTCTTTAAGAGCAAATGCCAATGGCCTTGAAAAATATTAATCGCTTTAATCTCATCCCACTTTATGGAAATGTTTCTTATTAATTTAATTTCATTAACTCTTTTCACATTTCCACCACATTTTATTAATTTCATCTCATTCTAACCTTAATCTTTTTAACTATGCCAACATTTTTTGTTTATCTCACCTTATTAAACTCTTGGTCAAACTCTTCATACATTACAGCCATCTTCACTTGAGTTGTAATGTGGAAAAGTTATTGAAGTATCAAGACATTAACATAAATTTTCTAACAAAATGTTATGTCTCAAATGAGCTATAATGATTATAAGAGATGGAAGAGCACAAGACAAGAAAAGTAAAGAAATTTAAGACAACGAAAATTTATGGAAAATTTTCTTTAGAAAAAACCTTAATATTTTAGTTATTTTAGTCAAATTAACCTCAAAAGTTGTGGTAACATTAACAACGAAATAAGCGAAATAACAAGGTGAAACAGTGGGGTGGAATGAAAAATAATTGCAAACAAAAATTTCGCTTTTATTGGGCACAGCGAAGGTACAACTTATTACAATTCGTAAAGGAAGATAACATTGCCTGTACGTGAGAGCAACAATGGGAACTCAAAGGAGAATATCTCTAGGTAAATAATTTATTTTTTATAAAGTTAAACTTTATTTGTCGAATCTGCTCTGTTAGGGCATAACAATAAGTATTTAAATCTTAAAATCTAAAACTAAATCTAATATTTCTCTAAGGAGTTGCTCGGTTATCTCTCGGTAGTTGGTCAGTCCTCTCATTATCGGGATAGAATGTCGGCTCAATGACACTATGTGCGCGAATCTTCTACGACTAGAAGTTTTGCAAAGTTGTTTGGCTGGTTTCATAATTTCAAGATGTATTTTTCCCTAAATTTACGTAACTCTTCTTTCACCAATGGAAGCTCTTAATCTCTATGAGTATTCTCGTTTCTTATGTACCACGGTTTCCTCCGTTATGGTATTAAAAATTTTCAAATCTGCCCTCTATATAATGTTGATACTCGCATTAGTGTTCATTCCCCCTGCAGTTGAATGTCATATATCCAGAATGGCTTTAGTACGATATTATACAGTATGACTTTATTGTCAAGGCTTAATTTGGAATGGCTTTTAATTAGCCAGTGAAGGCTAGACGATTTAAACTTGATTTGAAGTCTTTTGGATTTAATGTGATAATACTATGAAAGTCGTTTATCTAAATGAATACTAAGGTACCTTACGTTTTCCCTTCTTAAGGTGAAAGTTACGTGATGGCTCTTTAAACATACACCTGCTTAGCCATTTTTTAAACATCAATATAATATGAATCCAATTGGCTCGATGCCTAGCGTGGATTCCTATTGGAGCTTATTATCGCTATATCATTGCAAATGTCAATTTTAACATATTTTCACTCGTTTGTAAGTCACAGGTTTAAATCAAGTAGAGGGTAAGGCCTAGTGTACTTGGCCTGTGGCACACCCGCGTATTTTTCAAAAGTGTTGTTATTTTTCACAGGAAATAAATGATGAATTAGTTATGATTCCATTAATCTAGTAGTCTATGGTGGAAATAAACATCTTATTTTATGAATAAGCCCTTTATGGCAAACTTCGTCAATAGCCAGCGCGACATCTAAGAGAATAGCAGAACAATAGCTCCTTAATTCATACGATTTTTTTATCTCTCTAGTTGTGCAATTCTCTTTTGCAATAATACCGTGCCTTTCGCGAAATCCTAATTGGTGCACTAGGATTATAATGCTATCGCTTAAGTCTTAAATCTTCTGTATGACTTTCTTGAATACCCTCAACAAACATGAGCGTAGACTAATAGGTCTCCAAGATAAAGAAATCGTCAATATTTTCCTGGTTTAAGTATCATTATAATTTGCGAATAATAAGTTGAATTTGAAGTTTTATATTTTGAAATTTTATAATTCCGCCCCACTGTTCTATTCCACAATTAAGTGAAGGTAAAGACAAGAAAAACAAATTTGCATAATAAGCTGATGAACATTGAGAGCAGTTTTTATTTTCTTAGTACATATTTTACATTTGTTTATCAGCCATGAAACATCAGCATCAAAAAATCAACAACCACCGGTGTTAACGTCATCGTCATCTCGTAATCATCATTATCGTTATCAAACTTGACTATGCCAATAATAAGAATCAAGTACAATAACAGCAACAACAATAACAAAAAAGTATCCAAAGTATTGTTTTAACAAGGTGTGTATGTAAGTGTATGTATGAGTGTGTGTGTGTGTTCGATTAAAGTGAATGCGTTTTGGGTTAAAAAAGGATGGGCTTTTGTTTCATCTTCTTTTATTTTTATTTCTTTTGCGTTTTCAATTCTTTTGTTGCCATTTTCCGCATTTTCAAAATTATCTTCTTTTGTTCTTTCTGTTGCCTTCATTTTGAGGTTTTAAAAGATAACGTTTGGGTAAACATATAAATAGATATAATTTTTTTTATTTACAAAGATGTAATCCAACGCACATGTAAATGGGGCCCCTATGGGGATATTTCACAATTATTTTGCAGTTGATTATATTAGCACTTCTTTTGCCATATTTGTTGATAAGATAAAAGGAAGATATCTCTTTTTGTTTAATAAGCAAATATTCGTAAATGGTATTTTATATTTGAAAATCATTGACTTTAATTGCAATAAATGACTATAATGTGATGCGCATTTCGGTTAAGTGAGTGATAAAATTGATTTGATTACCATGAGGTATTTTTTAACAATGTCTAACAAAATTCTTAGTAAAACTTTTCTTTAAAGGAAAACATCTGCTAGATATTTTTATATCTTGGGTTTGGGTATAATATGAATCGCACGTTTACCATTATAAATAGCTGAACTGAATTCCGTAGCAATGTGGAATTGCCTAGTTTAGGTTCAATTTTCAGTCAATGCATAAAATTCAAACGCATCTATTTGGTATCTGTGAAAACAGTAGAACCTGATTTTTGAAGCTAAATACTTCTTAAACTTTGAGAAGTACATCATGGTTCATTAGCAGAATTCACTTATTTTAAAACCGTTTCGGATATAAAAAATCTCGATCATTTCACATGATTTCGCAGATCCAAGAATTAAATATTGAATGCACCTCTACCATTACAGTGTGAAATTGCATTGAAATCAAACTCAACAATTAAAAGCTACTTTTCTAATGGATGTGTTAACTTTTGAAACTGTATTAAATTTTTTGCCATTAAAAACATCAAAATATTTTCATATCTCTGTGTTTTTATAAGCTTAAAACTCTATGCCGAGAGGTTCATATGGAAGCTACTTGAATTACTTTACCGGTCATTACCAATTTTAACAGGATTTGTTCTAGACTCAAAAATGTCATCTGCACAACATTCTATCAACTTATCACAAAAGTTTTGATCTTGGAGGGTACAACACATGGACAAACAGTCATATGGATTAATATTCATCGTTAAATTGACTCAAAAAGTTATTTTGAATCGATCGGTGTAGTGGTGGTGCATTATATGCCAATCTCCTCAGGTGGTGTTGGGCATAATCAGACACAATATGGGTTCTCGCAGGGAACATCATCTTGCCAAACAATTTTGGAACATCTTTTACATCAAATCAAGTACGTCCACAAGTTAAAGGTAAGACTACAAATATGCCTATTTTATTGTAACTTATTTTGAAATCATATCTAAATTATTTAGACTAAGATCTGGTATATCTTCTCTCTGTAAGACATGTTTTAGAACATTTAAAAAGAAATCAATTAATTTCTTGAAATTATGCTCCTTAGGTAACAAAATTGGTTGATGTTTTCTATTCAGCTTGATATCAACCCAAAATAGATCTTGGAAGATTGCATTTATGTTAAATTCTCCGTTGTCTGCTTTACGTAAAAAAATGCGATCTGAAAAGCTGTGAGCCGGTAGACATATATAATCTGCATACTAAAGGATGCTTAGAAAGCCTTGTACTTCCAACACTATTCTACTACCATTACCAAGAGCTTCGAATCTCTAGCTGGTCTTTATATCACCATTCCATGGTATATTTATTAATAATTCCCTCGATTTGATCTTTTACCAGACTCTGACATTCCAATAGTAAACTAATTTTAGGGAATATAAACTGTACTTTCTGTTCTTATATCTATATCTCAGTAGAAATTCATAATCACTATTATGGCGAGGAAAGTTACTGTTACTCCACGCTATTTGTGAATTCGTAATTCTCATCTCACAGGAGTCTTTATAATAACATTCGGCATTCAACCCTACTCTGCTGTGAATCACATTTTAATAGCTCAGTTGAAATGCCATTAATGTATCAATCGCTATTAAGGGAAAGAAAAATAAATCAATAAGTGTCCGCTCATCATGAAATTCGCATACACTTTTAACTCATCATCCATATTGTTTGTTCCACGCTAGTTGTAAGTTCGCGTTTCTCATTTCTCAGGAAGCTTTGTGATGGCATTCGGCTTTTGGCAAATTACCTCCATAAATTTTATACAACTCTGGCGACAAATCCTCCTCTGATTTGGTGACGATTTATCCTTCCTATTTTACTCTATATATCCGCGATATATATAGATTGAGCCTTTAAAGCTTTTCCGCGATTTGTTAAATTATCAAGTGTCATCAGACTGCTCTGTTAGTAAACCTTTTTAGAAGTTCTAACATTTGATGAAGGTATGTCAACAGCGTCTGTTCTATGGATTTTTGGAGTAGAATGATGTATATTTTATCAACTAAAATAAGATTTTCGCTCTTCGCTCCATGTAACCAGCAAGATCAATTTTGTTTTCAGTTTTTCTAGTACTTCGGATCCTTCCCATTTAAAGTTCAAATTTTGGGTATAATAATTATATTTTGAAAGGGTTTTCTTCTTTGACAAAAATCTAGCCTACTGTATACTAATATACATTTCTGTAGTCTAACATGAAACTCTTTTTAAGGCCCCCTATATGGTTAACAATTCTTCTCTGTTTTTATTTACATATTTAACTATTTGTTTAAAGTCTTTTCGTCTCATATACATTGTAGTCGAAGTTTATCTATCTTTATGGTTTGTTGTAAATATTCACAGACATAAAGACACTCTGACAGGATTAGACACATCCGTTATGGTAAATATTAACACGCAACTTTAAAGATGTTAAAGTCATTCTACCTTCTTTTTTTTTTCCAAAGCAACTCACTTGCCAGGTTGTCTTTTCTTACGCCTGCCACCTCACCTGTCCGTCTATGTTTCTGCTTTCGTTTTTTCAATGTAAAACCGCTATTGTTTAATACGGTTATCTCACAACTCACCGCTTTTTCTCCATTATAAATATGCAAGTGAAAACTTAGCAAATAACAACAACCTTGATATATCATTCTGTAGCATTATCATTACAAGAATATCAGAAATAGGAAAATAAATAAAGTTCCATTATTGTACACAAACCACCCACTAAAACTAACACGAAAGAGAAAAACGACACAACAGCAACAAAAAATGACTTGTGATCCAATATCTTTTGTTTTTCATAATACTATGGAAAGTTGACATTTGGGATTTGGTTTTTAGTTATTTGCCATTTTTTATAACATCCTTTTCATCTTTTTCTTATTACTTACTCTGGCATCATAAGTGATGAAGGCGGGTATATTAAGTTTGTCATTTCGGTTATTCAGTGCTGACGGTATTGTATTTGACAGGTCCAAACCTACAAAAAAATCAACCCACTTGAAGAAAAGTTGTATGTCACTATCTTGGATAACTTCCGAAACTTCAAAATTCGAAAATATTTCCCTTAATGCAACACTCCAATCCAAATTAATTCCCAAATTTATATAAAATGCTCTTAAAATCCGTACAATCAGCTGAATATTAGAAAGCGCTATTTGGGGTAACCTTAATTTTTAAAATACTCTGGTATCCGATTTTACATTCAACGTTTCTAAGAAAGGTGCAATAGAATCAGCGTTATAAACCGATATTTCGAGCAATCTTCAAAACTTAGTCTGGGTTACTCTGGTTCTCCTAGATTCAAACCAACAATTCAAATTAAATTATTACTCACTTATTCAGGGTCCATTTGTGTCCAAAACCCTCAGATCCAAGTCAAAAGATCAAATTAAATTCGGCTAAAAAATTTTATAGACCAAACAACCTACAAAACATGAAATTGATAAAAAAGGTCCATCCGTTATTAGTGTCTACTAAGGTCCAGTTATTGTTCCAAATTGAATGAAATATGATCGAACTGTTTAAAGCTTTTCCTTCACCTACATTTTCTTTTAAAACCATGTTAAATATTTTAAAGTCGGTTTAGTAGTAAGAATAAGTTATAGACCAATACCTGAATCCACTTTCAAAAGGTACAGAAAAAATGTTCATCAGTCCATTTTGTCTAGTTGATTGATTTCATTTATTTATATTTAATTGCAATAGTATTTTATCATTAAAGTCGTTTCAGCAAAATCAGTGTTAAAGACCAATATCTGAACCAACTTTCAAAAAATTATATGTAATTATTTCCCTCAAAACTTGTAAAAGTTGCTGAAAAATTAATAGGCTAGCAAGTGGATCAACTTCTATATGGACGGAAAATAACGTCCATATCAGCGAAAATAATGTAAGAGACCAATATTTGAAGCAATATAAAAAGTAGGGAAAAACTTCCATTTGTCCTCTTGGATCTATTACTCTTAAATCTTGAGTACTAATTAAATTATTTTTTTATTCATTATTTCTCTTTTCTATTTTGTATTTAAAGCTTAATAAATCGATTTTGTAGTTAACAAGTTATAGACCAATAAATGGACCAACCTTAAAAATATCGATATCGAAATTATTTTAATATTCACAATTATAATTTGATTAGATAATTTTGCTAATAATTATGGAAGACTGTTATATATTTCGATAGAGTACAGGGGTGTTATACCCCCTTGTGAGCGAAATGAATATATATCCCATACTTTTACACTTAGAGATAAATCTGAAATTATGAAAAGTAATGTTAGTGCATTTGGTAGGGATTATAGAAGCGGAGAAAATTTTGTAGTATATACTTTTGATTCGTCATAGCCGTTTATTTGTTCTTCTGTCTTTATTTACCCATCTTGTTTTTAATAACATTATTCTTTGTAAGAAAAAAAACAAATTGCTTCACTAACATCGATTGTCCTTAGTTTCGCGCGCTCTTTCTCTAAGTGAAAATAAAAGCATAGAAACAAGCTGAAAGTAGGATAATAGCTATAACGTCCCTAGAGAGTCATTTTTACAAGGGTAAAACATTAATTTAATGTACGTTTTGCGTGTCTCATGAGTTAAAAGGTAATTAAATATTTCTGTTCTTAACTTTTTTCCCTGTTATCCACCTTCATTATGTTCACTGTTGTTTCCTTTCTCTTTGTTCCTGGTTGTAGTGGGTTTTTGAATAGTGACAAAATACGATTTTAATTACTTTTCTTCTTCCTCTTTTTGCTTTGGCTTGAATTTTGTGCACGAACTAACAAATCTTCAACACTTATTTGTGCCAAAACGAAAATAAAGAGTTATTAATGTGTTAAATAGCAAGAAAATACCAAAATTAAGGAATTTAATGCATAAATAATTGAAAATTTAAACTTAAGACACATAACTCTAATAATACTTATTAGAAAGTTACCCATTAGAGGAAGTTTGATAGAAAGTTTGGCAGAATTTATAAGGAAATATCAAAAAGAAGTTTAAATTATAAGGTTTTTTAATCTTTAGTTTGGAAACATTAAATTATGTTCTTTTAAAGAAACATTAAATTATGCGAACACGTAATTTGCTTATTAACATCCCCCAAATCATACAGGGAATTGTTACATGAGTTTTCTTTGAAGACAATCCACTCAAAAATAAACAAGTATCCTACACCACATCGCCGTATAAAAATGCTACTTACAAGAAACTAATGAACGACTCTCGTACAAATTGATCCTCTGATTTATTTTAAGGGTCTAGTACATAATTGTGACACTAAGATTCATGTTAAATTTATGAATTTTTCTCGGAGGTCTTATATGGGATCTACAAGATTATGAATCGACCCTCGTATAATTTCGCACATCGATTTTGATTATTTTTTAATAATTTGAACAATTAGTATTACAATACCAATGAAGATTTGGAATTTTTTCTTTTAAAAATGATATTTGGATGTGTGTTTGTATGGGACCTATGAGAAATAAAGAACCGACCGTAGCATACTTTGGCACATTTCTATGGGAGGAACCTGAAATATTTAACCGAATGTGGCCAATTTCAATAGCCTTCGTCCATAGGATAAAATAATGATATGTACCAAAATTTTATAGAGATATTTCAGTTTGCGACCTGTAGACTGTACACAACGTTTACATGGAAAGACAGATAGACAGACAGACGGAGGAGCATTACTTAATCGACTCAAAATGTAATTCTGAGTCGAACAGTGTACTTAAAGGTGGGTGTAACAATTTTTGTGTAATACATTTTTTGTGCGTGTTAAGAACATCAGTACAATCGCATTATACCTCAACCATATTCGGTGGTGTAGGGTACAAACATTAAATTATTGATATGTGTGCCTTTTGCTGATACATTTTTCTGTAGATTACTTAATTATATAATACACCGATATAATAAATCTAGATTTTAAGTTGAATAAGAATATAATCTTAAATAGTCATAAATGGATCTTATTTGCATAATATAATGTAACTAGAAAATGCTCACTCGTTTCCTGAAATTCCCTTAATGATGGATCAATAATCGAAATTCTATGTCCGCTAAAGTTGAGTACCCATACTATGCTCTTATATTTTAGTAAAAAGACACTCATCTAATACAGCTTAAATACCCTCTACCGCTATACAAACATTTGTTTGTATTAAAAATTCTGCACCAGAAAACTAATTATTCGGTCACCGGCTTAAATACCGATCCAGGAAAAGACTCAGGATCAGACTTGAGCCCTAGGAAAGAGACCTTATATGGAAACTAGGTGAAATAAAAATCCCAGCATAATCTATTTGCGTCTATTATTATACTAAAGTAAATATATGTGGTAAAGTTCAGAAAATTATCTTCAAAATTGGTTCCAATGGAGTGTTTCAAAATTTTACATATTTTAGACTAATTTTTCTTCTGCTGATCCGATTTTTATGGAAGTATAGATAACTGTATGTTATGGATGAATTATGTCTTATTCCAGTTAGTTTTTTAAAATGTGGAAAACTTTTGAATTTTCAGATTGACTCAGATATTGATCTATAACTTTTCAAAAAGATCGATTTTGCTGGTTTTAAATAGGAAACTGCTAAGGACAACAACAAATAATGTGGCAAAGTTTCAATGAATTCGCAGAAAAATATTTCCAACAGCAAACAGACGTGCAGAAGGTTCTAGCTAAATCGACTCAGCTTTTTTTTGATTCAAGTAGTATTAGGGGTCATAAAAATCGACCAAAAACGGGAAGAAAAAATATCGAATTTTAATCAAGAAGCTAATTTGAAACAATAAATTATACGGGTTAAACTAGTGAAATTAATATCACCATATATAACTTTAGTTTACCACAAAAAATAATTTTATAGATAAATTTGTCTCTTTTTTTGAACAAAACTCCAACCCAAAAGAAACGACAGTACTTTATATTCATTTTGTAAATTATTAAACACTTTCGACCTTAACAAATGAATCTTTAATATTTTATTTTATTATAGAATCATCCTTAACCCCTTTTTCCCAATAAGTGTTTAAATAATATAAAATACAATATTGTCGCAATAAATGTACCTATAAATTTTTACCACCAAAAGATTTATTAACACACATAAATCGAATATGTGATTTTTATTTCTACATATTAAATCTATTTAAACTGAAATATATAAAAAAGTAAAAACAGAAATCATTTATAAATAAAATTAAATCAAAACAAACTATAAAAATACCCTTCAGCAAAATTAAATGTTTTTTGTCCCCATGGATTACAAATAAATATTTGCTAAAGCTACATTTTTTATACCACAAGTGGAGAAGAAGGTACGTTAACTTTGTCATTCCACATGTAACGCAAAGAAAGAATCATCTCAGACCCAATAATACATATCAAAATCTTAGTCGTTAAGCTTTACCCGTCTGTCTTTCTGTTTACCTGTTGGAAACTTTCTCATGCTTAGAACATTCGTCCGACATTGTTTGTTTTGTTCTAAGTAGTTTCCTGTTTTAAACTAGCAAACAAATTACACACCGATATCTGAAACAACCTCAAAATTCCGTAAACTAACTTTTTTAAATTTTCCAACAAAAAAATCATTGAAATCGTATCAAAAACGAAAAACTTATAGGCTTAAATATTCAAAATTTTGATACATTCTAAAATCAGTCAATATATCGCATATGTTTACTTTGATATAAAAATGAAACCCAAATAACTATATTGCGCAGGGTGCAATATTTTTTAAATCTCTTGAATATAGACCAAATCTGTTGAAATTTGGCACAATCATTTTTTAGCTATCCATTATATATGCTACTAATTGGATCAATATCGGCTCATATTTTGCTATAGCCTCCATATAATGCCTTTCCCCGGAAAAAAGGTTTTGAGCTTATAAACTGTTGTTTTTGAAGCAATTGAAATGCATTATAATATTTTTTAGTGTCATAAATATATTTAACTATTTTCACAAATATCGGCCCACATTTTGCACTTCTATATAAGGTCCTTTCCGTTAAAATGGGTTTGGGCTTATAAAACTGTTGAATATCAAACAATTTTATGAAACATCGCCATGACTGTTTATCTAAATGCCTTAAATATATGTTACTAATTCGACGAATATCGATTCATATTTTGCAAGCGGTTTTGATCTTATACAACATTCATATATAAAGTTTTTTATTGAAGATCGTCATGGCAATTTTTTAAATTGTCTTAAATATATATTAGTGATTTAACCGATATCAGTAAATATTTTTCTATATTTTCAATTAAGACCCCTTCCCGGTTCTATTTCATAAATGTTTTTATTTTTATAACCTAAACCACCGAAGATGGTTGGGATATTATGCGATTGTGCTAATGTTTATAACACCTTTAAGTATCCCGTTCAACCTAGAATGACTTTCTGAATCGATTCAACGATGTCCGTCCGTCTGTCTGTCCGGCTGGCTGTCCATGTAAAGGTGTGAACAGTCCACAGGTCGCAATTTTTGTAATATCACGATGAAATTTCGTACCTTTTATTATTCTGGTATAAGGACGAAGCCCATTCAAACTGTTTGGTCCAATATTTCGGGTACCTTCCATAGAAATGTTCTTCCCTTTATGGAGTTTTAACTTAAACGAAATTTGGCAAACCATACAAACCCCCTATCAAATACCACTTTTAAGGGCAAAACTCTCACATATACTTTTTTATTCGGTTCATAGTTTCTTGTAGTCCCCATATAAGCTCCCCCAGAAAAATTCATTTTAACACACATAAATTTAACATAAATCTTTACTTTCACAATAATATACTGCACACTTAAGAATAAATCAGAAAAACAAATTATACGGAAGTGGTTCATTAATTACTTATAACTAACAATTTTATCCGACGATGTAGTGTAGGGTATTTGATAGTCGGGCAGATTATTCCAATAGTCGGGCCGAGTATTCCAATGCTTCGCGATATTTTCAACTCCATCAAATGTTGCCATAATGTATGTGGTGAAGGGTATTCAAGATTCGTTACAACCAAATATAGTATTCTTAATTGTTTATATTCTACTTATGCCTGTATTATAGAGCATTAACTGAAAAAAGCCATTTAATATGGCTTAATAGCCTAAAGACACAAAAAGCTAAAAACAACAAAAAACAATGAGAAGAGAATCAACAGCAAAACATTAACAAAAAGCTAAAAAGGCTATAACAATATTGGTCAATGTCGAATGTCTGTCCAGTTCAGCTTAAAACAATATTCGTATAGATCCAACAATAATAAAAAAATTATTGCACAAAATAACAATAAAAGCCAAACCATGGACAACATACAAGACCAACAATACAAACTTTACTGTGAAAACACAAACATACAAACACATATGTGTTTTGTAACACACATGCATGCATATTATCAAATATGGACATATGGGTCAAATCCTTAATCAAGTTAGTACAAATGTACATACACATAACAACATCTATATGAGGCCACAATAACAATGTACATAAATATTTAAAAGACATAGACAAACGCACACATTAACTTTAATAGTGAACACAAATATTCAAATAGAAGTCAGACAATATCTACTACCACTAACCGCATTACATATAGGCAGACACAGATATATCTAATAATATCTATGGCTATAGCCTTAGAACAATATTACAAACATCCAGAAGAAGAGTTAAACTTTAAGAATATTGATTTGCATACAAATATTTGGAAAATTTCTAAATTGTCTAAATTTCTGTAAATTAATTATCTCTTTAATAAAAATATCTCTAAAGATATTAATAAATATAACAATGACCGGAATATAATTATCAGATTCAAATTGCAAACCCATCATTATAGTACACTATTCCGATCAACTTAGCGCATTATATTTGCAAATGAATCTTATAATTGAATAAGCACTGAAAGAACAGATGTGCCACCTTATAGAGCTGGTTCTAATTATTTGCTCAGGTCAGGATAAGTTAGATTTGACTACAACAGTAGTTCAGTCACATCCAAACAATTAAAATGTCAGTATTTTGACAGACTCATTCAACTCGCCATTAAAGTGTCAATATTATTAGACTTATTGGAACAAACCATTCTAATGATTTGAAATAAATTAGTAGGTCCTTAACCAATACCTCCAATTAATTACCAAGATCGTCTAGTATATAGCATTCTAGAAATGTTTTGGAATACTCGCTCGTTTTTTCCGTATTTCCGCAGTGTTTGACTAACACCCTGAGATTTGTGATTACAAATATCAATCTCGATATCTAGAGACAATAGTGAATCCCGATTTAATTTGTTCTCTATAAGTGGGTCGAAATACCTTAGCAGCCCGTAGACGCAGGAAATATTTGACGAGGGCTCCTACAATGTCGAATTTCCACTTATTTCGCATGGGATATATTAGTCGCAGAGAACAGGGACCCATATGCTAAAGGATAGAGCAAGGTATACCACCTGACTGCCAACAGAAATGTCATAATTTCAATAAACATTTCTCAATATATCTCTACTCGCGGTTACTTTTACCCTTACTCTACTGGTGGTAATAGAATATCAAAACTTCTGTTGAAATTGCTCTCGAATTCCAACAGTTGACTTCAGTGCTCTCGATTTCCAACAGTATAAATATACACTGGATTTTCAAGAGTTGACTTCAGTGATGAGTGTCAATCGGAGTTAGATGCAATATAACATTCAGACCCTTTGAAGAACGGGAATATAAGAATTTCAATACACGTGGATCTTATTATATGCCTCCATATCAAATACCCGTAGGTGAAATTTCTATTCTATTTGACATTATTATAAAGTCACAATTCTATATCGAACATTTTCCGACAGATAAAGTAGGCTACAGTAGCCTTATCTACAGTTTGCACGATGTCCACCATCCATGACAATGTTGAGCAAAAAAGACAACATGTGGCATCACACGAAAAAGGGATTTCACAGTTGCTTAACCAAG
Source organism: Cochliomyia hominivorax (assembly GCA_004302925.2). Classification (NCBI taxonomy): domain Eukaryota; kingdom Metazoa; phylum Arthropoda; class Insecta; order Diptera; family Calliphoridae; genus Cochliomyia; species Cochliomyia hominivorax. The sequence continues at coordinate 75,209,457 of PYHX02000413.1, read as the reverse complement.
CAAGTCTGAAACTGGGAATCTTGGACTATGTTTAAAACAGAAATAGTTCAGTTAACTTGGATTAACGCCCAGATCATATTTCACCGTTCAGTTACTAATTACAACCGGATCACAAATCTTGTTGTTACTCGTCACATACAGAAACCTTGCCCGAAACAACTATCTCAACATCGTCCGCATAAGCCCTGAGATGTTGCTCTTCCGACTGGCTTTGAAATAAGGCCGATACCCTGATTCACAGTAACTAGCTGCGGATTCAGCTTACAGATACTACTCGTTTACTAAAATGTGTTTTGAACTGGCCCGCAACAAATACTCAGTCTATCCAATGCTCCAAAACAATCAAACGCCTGAAATTTCCCAATATTTTCTTTAATATTTAAATAATGAGAAAATGTTTTTGAAGGATATCAGATTTAAAAATATTTTTTCTTTTGTAAATAATCCTAATAAAGTTCATTATTATTTTTTATCATGTCACTCATTGGGCGTATACTTAATTAAACTGTTAATATCATCATACGCATCTATACTTATTATGATGATCGTTGGGCGTATACTTAATGAAACTGTCATACGCATTTTTGTAAATTATTGTCTTCATTGTTTGTCCATTGCATAATGTTTCGGTCACGGGGTTGATGATTGGGTGTTATAAGAGTAAATCTAGCAATTGCTTCTGCATTGTAGTAATATTTTTAAAATATTAAATTTATAGTATAAGATTCTACGAAGGTCGGTCCATAATTATCCATAAATTTGCTATGATAAAAGGTTTTTTTAGTTGAACTGATTGGCTGTTAGTTTTTTAGTTTTGTAGAAGTAAAACGAATGGAAGTGATCATTCATTAAAGACAAAACTGCATCAAATGGACATTATGTGCTTACCGTAATAAATCTCACTTGGAAACTCATTACTGGAAAAGGTGTCACATTTTTTGATTAGGTATATGAATCATTTTTGATTTAGCGAATAGGGCATGGATCAATGCTGAAATGTACTTAAAATGATTTAGTTTCAGATCAACATACGGCAAAATTTTTAAAACGTTTATTCAAACGGATGAGTCTACAAATTTTGATGGAACTGGTTGCGTCTTTTTTATTATCAATAAGATAAAAAGAAATGGTATCGATTGCGTATAAATTGTAGAATTTTCCAAGATGAAGTTTTTCTTTTCTTATGATGGTCCAATAGATCTTAATGTTACAAATTTATAATAGTGATATAAGTTTCTACACTGTTTAAAAGGAATAAGATTAAAAAATATAAAATAAAATGTTAAAAAAAGGAACCACTTAACTAACAGTTTAAATTATTTTAAAAATTTACAAACAAAATATATTTTTTGTTTAATTACTGGTGATGAAATTTTGAACCTTCCTTTAGCCTGTTTATAGTGCTCTCTACCACTCTGAATGAACAGGCAATCCACCTGCGTTTGAAATCTACGATTATTTTGGACAACTTTTATGTGCCCTTCAATTCTCTTTTAACAACCACCCAATATTCGTCTAATGACCTCAGCTCTCAACAGTTTGGAGGATTTACCTCTCTTGGTACAAATACCTCAAGGGCATGTTGACCATTGTAACAAACCAAATATAAGTGGTGACGTTATAGAGTCTTTCGAATTGAAGCAGCCTTTTTCTGTACACATTATTTGATGTCAATTTCGGTATTTATAGAACCCTTAGTAACAAAAGATATGCTTTTTTGTCGCAACATAATATTCCTTGCCATAACTAGAACTTTTTGGGAATTTTTACTGCATTTGCGTCCTATTTTTTAACATTCCCTAGAGCATCAGCACCAAAAGATTTTTCACAAGGAAGTTGCAATAAATCTGCCAGAACAAAGGTTAATTGGGGTTTTAAAAAAGTATAATAATTTTAAAACATACTAATTTCTTGTAATTCAATTTAATCAGATTAACAATGTATTCAATATATATAAACATAATAACTGACAAATGTAACTTAATCAATAAAAAAATAATATAAATAATACTTGAATAAAAAACGTGTGTTAAACCTTTTTCGATCGCACTCCTTAAATTTTGACAATGTTGACTTCTACAAAAGAAGTAGTCAAACACGAAGAAAAAATATCAAAATAAGTATAAATAAGAAAAATATGTTATATTGAGGTGTCAGTGACAAGCTCTCTTCTGATTTGAAAGTCAATTTATGGCATTATTTTTAAAAGACTTAACCTTCCAAGAACTTTACTTAACTTAAAACTAATCCTTTATTAAAAATATTGTAAGTGAAAAAGATTTAACTTTATTTGAAATAACTTTACTAGAAAAACATTTTTCTTTATAACAGTTTCATTCATACATAATTTTTATACGAAAGATTTCAAAGACTTTCGCCGGAAATTTAATTTTCAAAATTTTTGAAAGCAGCCTTTATCCTCCAGACATCTTAACATATCAATCAAAGAAATTCTAAAGATTCTTATAAATTCTAAATTTGATTTATGTAAAAACTACTTAAGGGAATTATTTATAACAAATATGAATGCTATATTCGGCTATGCTGAATCTTCAATACCCTCCACTAACATGAGTGTAAAGAAAATACGTTATTTTTCGTACATACACACTCAGACAGACACTCACAGACATAGGAAACGTATACAAGTTTTTCTGAAATATAACACGGAAATCTTAATAAGTAATAAAGTAAGTTATATATTTTGCTATAATTATTTTCTACTGAACCGATTTTGTTAGCTTTTGGAATGGTAATATATACATATAGTGTAACATTATAGCGAAATTTGACTTATATTTGACATTTAAAAAATTCTGGCTTAAACGTAAAGGATGCGTCAGATATCGGTATATATTTTTAAATATACTAAACCGATTTTACTGGTTTTAAACAGAAAACTTCTCAGGACTATAGCAAATACTCGGGTCAAATTTCTTTCAGTTCTGTCAGTTATTGTGGATGTGAGCGCAACAATAACAAATAGACGGAAAGGCATACAAACAGACAGACAGATAGACAGACACAGTTAAATCGCCTCAGATTTTAATTTTAAGCAGGAATATTTCTACATTATGGGGGCGAAGATGATTCCTTCTTAGCGTTGCACACGGAATGACTAAGTTTATACCCTTTTCACCACCTGTGGTGACGCAGGGTATAAAAATATACCCTGAAACCACAATGATACTTTAGACACTTTGATATTTATGTATATGTAGATGTGAGCAATATTATATATGTCTTAAATACGTGAGTGTTAAATTGTCTATTCAAGTGAAAGATATAAAATCAAATAATAAACTCCCCACACACCGTTTTTGTAAAATTTTAATGGAAAAATAAGATTTCCGTTTTTCCCCTTAGATTTTGTTACACTTTTTCAAATGTGTTTAGTGTTATTTTCAAACATACACACACACCTAGATAACAATAAAATGTTGTGAAAGCTTTTAGAAAAAGCCTAAATTTTTGTATGTATTGAATCAAAACAACAAAAATGTCAAAACATTTATAAAAACCGGAAAACAATAGTATTTTGCGGTTTGTTATGTGTGTGTGTGTTAAATGTTAGTCGTATTAATGCGGGTTAATGTGTCGGTAATTGCTTTTGTAAACATTTTTAACAACACAACTACATATGTAGACAATTTCATTCTCTCGTTCATTCGTTTAATGTAAATGTACAGTTTATAAGTGTTGGTGTGTTAACACCAATTATGTAATTTCAAAATGGTGCTAATGTAAAGGGGTTCAAAAAAATTGTGTTATTTTAAAAAAGAAAGCTAATTATATTCTTAGGATGTCCAAGTCGACTACAGTTTCAGATCTACATTTGGATTAGTTATAGAAGGGACGGTAAACAATGATTTATGATTTGCGTCAACAAGTCCGCATAGATTTTAAGCACGCAAAATTAATTATTGTACTAAAATTTTTTTTGAAACTTATAAGAATTTAATTAAAATATATTCATATCTGTCAGTTTTATAAGGTTAAACCTTCATTCCGGCAGGACATTTGTATAGGAGCTACCTGAAATATTGGCCTTGTCTTTGGGATAAAAAAATAATATATACCTAATAATATGTATCGGATTTCAAAATATCTGAAAAATTGCCACCTTTAGAGTACTTAAAATATTAACATAGGACGGGCATAGATAAATCGATTCAGTGATTATGCGTCGATATTAATAACATGAAATTATTATAATACCCACCAGTGTCAATTTTTGTTTAAATCGTTAAATATAGTAGACCATTATGAGCTTTAAAAAAATAATATAACTTGAGAACGTGCCCTCACAGGAAATAGTCACCTACAGTTTTTGACAGAAAAAGTGTTCATACTTTTATAAAATTTATATTTTTTAGGGGGTTTCATTTCACAAAATGTTTAGTTTAAATTTAATGCCAGAAGATTCAGTAGGATTAAGTCCGTTTAATATAACAGTTTATTTTACCAGCTAAGATATGACTAGTCCATCCAGTTTCGGCGTTTGAGGTTTGTTTCATTTGATATAAATAAGTGACGAATTTTATTTTATGGTATTAAAATACAAACGATACCTTAATACAACTTAAACTACAAATTTATACAAAAAAATAATTATTGGGAATGTTCCATCGGTCTTAGATACGATGAGTTGTTGACATAATGACAGGCTGAACGATGATTTGCTGAACGCTGACTTGTTGACATAATGAACTGTTTATGAAATAAAATGTTGATACAATGAGTTGAACGTTAGTAGATGGTATACTCTGCTGGTGAGGTGAAATACAGAATTTGTATAAACAGACCCAAATAAACCGTTAGCTTTGAGATCGGTAAAACTAATTACTACAGACCCAAAAAATTTGGGTTTAATTTGAGTTCGGCAAAACTAAATATTTCGGACTCAAAGAATTCGACGGCTTTGAGTTTGAAAAAATTAAATACTTCGAACTATATGAATTCGGGGGTTTTCGAATACAAAGAATTTGAGTTCGCCAAAACCAAATACTTCGGACTTTGAGTTCGACAAACTACGAGGGTGAAAAAATCATTTCGAACGTTTAAGTTCAATAAAATACGGAACTGACTTATTCAGACTTAAACTAAGTTCGACAAATAACGTATTAGTAACGACGAGCAGAATTTTGTTTGGCGAACAAACTCTGCTTACTGTAACAAAGCTTTAACTATATGTTTAAAAATAATATAGACTAAATAAGAATTATTAGGTGTTTTAATGATAGAACCAACATGATGCTGTTTATTACGAAGAGTGTATTAAAACAGAATGAAAAAATAAGCAATACTGTACATTAGGTTTATTCGAACAAACTGGTTTTATTTTGATTGGTAGATTTGTAACGATACGTTACAAAAGTTGGGCTACATAGACCAAAAACCGAAAAATCCGGTTTTTGTAATTTTCTTTCAAATTTTTGGGAATTCAGGAAAATCTTTTTAATAAAACAATAATTTTTTCCTCATTTAATTTACTTTTAACAATTTTTATAAATTTCATTTCAATAAAATATTTTATAACGACGATATCTGTATGATATTTTAGGAAATGTTAACCTGAATTAGAATATGGAAATAATTATTGACTTGATTATAATTTTCTTTTTAAAAAAAGGATTTTTATGGATTTTGGCCTAAAGATACACATTCGAGGTTCGAAAAAAAGCATTATAATGTTGAACGGTCAGCTAAGTCTGCTATTGTAATCCACGTTTTCATTTTCTATATTCCACATACTAGAGAATCAATGATACCAGCGTTGAAACTTTTCGTAAAGTCACACAAAAAGGAGATTTTGGAAAACAAAGATGCATCTAAAAGGTGATTTGGGGACCAAAAGTCGCCATAGATTTACTTCACCAAAAATTAATTATCAAAAGAGGACCAAAAGAGGAATTTGAAAAAATACACAAAAGGTCACAAGCAATTTGCGAATAAGGTCGCACCAACAGTAACACTGGTTGAGACCTCTTTTATGCAATAATATATATAGAAGGAAATGTCTTGTGGCCTTGAAACAAGGTTAATTTGCCAATATTTAGTTGTGATATAAACGGGTCATCATTATATTTCTCTAATCTGAAATGTTTTTAAAATTACGAGAATATAATTAAGAGAATATAATCACCCTCAAGTTTAGACATACTATACAAATTAATGCTGAAAACTCTTCTGTCACAATGGCTCTTCACATACAGCAATGCCTTTTTATGCTAACAACAGGCATACTGAATCACTTGACGTTCCACATCCTTGCTAATCACCCTTTTCACCCATATGTTTAATTTTTCATTAGTATGTTTGGTATTCTACACGTGTATTTGTGAATTAATTCATTTATGTGTACGTATTCATAAGAATTAGTCTTTTATTTTTGGTTTGCAACTTCACTAATAAATAATTTTATTAAGACTTTTTTACATAAATATTTCAGTATTTTTGCTAAGTATGTGCTACTAATTTGAAAACATTTCCACCTCATCCATAATTCTATTGTTATCCTTCAAAGCATTTCCTATTCTTGTGGTTTAAATTTTAATAAAAATTAATTAACATTCTCGCTCCCACTTCACATTTGTGAAATATGAGTAATTTTATTTAATATCTTAATTTGAAGGCATTTTAGCGAAATTTTAAGGATTCAATGCTGACAATCTTGTAAGTTAAATAGACGCGGAAGCTGAACAAATAAAAATGGCGAAAACGTTAAAACCGTATTCCTGAAGGGGGTATATATGGGAGCTAGGTAAAACAATGTTCCCAATACAAATTTTATTTTAAGCCGATTTCGATGATATAAAGCATGGTAACGGAGTAAGTAAGTCGATACGTTAATTTAGTAACTTTTCATTAGAATTTTGAAGTCGCATCACATTCTGTAAAAATTTTATTATCTGTTGTCTACGTTTCCAGCAGACAAAACTACATAGCTAAATCGGCTCAGATTTTGATTTGATGCAGGTACATATATACTAAGATTATTCCCTCCTCGCATTACTACTGATGTTGTTTCTATTTTCAGAAAATGTTTGACAAGAACGAGTTGTACCTCTTAACTCTTGACTGATATTTTAGTAACATTTGTCATATCATATCAAGTTGGTAGACTAAGCAACCCGCAGATCTGCAAAAATTGTTGTTGCGGTTTTATATGTAACATCTTTTTAGCGTTTTCTGATAACAATTAAATATTTTCTTTATTTTTACTCACATACAACTTACTTGGGATTTTGAAACGCACAAATAATCTTTTCACAAGTGTTGCGGTTATGTCCCACATTCATATACAAAAGCATTCTAAAATACCACAAAAGTATATTAATCATCATTGTCATTAGAAGAACAATTAATATTATTCATGATATTTTGCACAAATTAACTTTTGTAATTTGTATATTGTGTGTAATTTGCTGACAAATTACCCTAAAGCAAGACAAATAACGGAAAGACATTAGAATACCACATTCGTTGAACCGAATTTTAAATACCCTTCACAAGTGACAATTTGAAAATAACTGACATAAACGGAATATACTTTCTACATCTGAATATTATGAAATTTGGGAAACTAATTTGAATTGGAACGTCAAAGGGACCGTCTTAAACATATTTTCTTGCCCTCGTTATAGGCTCTCCGGTAAATACATCTAAAAAGCAGTTCGCCATCCTCCCCAGTAATTTTTTTAGAGTTTTTCCAAATACCGTTCCATTAGCGAAGAAATCGTAATTCATAATGGTTTGCAATGACATTTTTTGAACTCGTTTCTTTGTTCCGATATTTTATCTCGGTGAAACACCCTATACACTGCTGTTTTGCATTCGTTTAGTCCACTTAAGGACTCTTGGAATCTAAAACCTTTATAAATAACGTAAGGTCAAATACAACAAAACAACTCTACGTCATTATAATATTCGTAGAAATAACACCACCCTCACCACTGCATTCAAAAGAAGCAACATAACATAAAAAGCTCCTAACTTCGATTAATTTAGACACATTAGGAGTTATCAATGTCTATCAACGACTATGAATAAATATATAGCTGAGATCTTGGTGGAACAACAAACTCAATGCCGATTGATCACGAATAGGCACAATTGTCCAGAATATATGCCCTGAGTATAATATGAGAATGGAATATATATAAGACATTCTTAAATGTCACCCCTATCCAATGTCATTAATTATAGATCATATTATTATAGATTATTATAGACAAAAACAAATAAAAATTTATTGTCGGTCAAGCGCGACTATCTAATACCCACATTGCCGGTAAAACAGACAGTAGTTACGAAAAATTAATAAACGACCCCCGTTTAATTTGATTTCCTGATTTAATCTTAAGTGTGCAGTACATTATTGTGGCACTAAGATTTATGTTTAAGTTACTAATCTATAAAATTACTTTTTCTGGGAGAGTTATATGGGAGCTACAAGAAATTGTGAACAGACCCTCGAAAGATTTTGCACATCGTTTTTTATTTATATTAATCTTAATTTAACTAATCATTATTATAATACCAACGTATTTGTAAAATTTTTGCTCTTAGAAATGATATTTGGGAGGGGCTTAAAAAATAATGGACCGACTCTCGCATATTTTGACACATCATTAAGAGTATTATAAGAAATATTTGTACCAAATTTCGTATAAATCGCTTCATGTTTAAGAAGCTTTTATACCTTAAAACACCACTTCCGGAATAACATTTGTATGCGAGGTACTTGAAATAATGGACCGAAAATTGCTAATTTAAATAATCCCGTCCCTAGGTCAAAATATGTATTTCAAAACTTGCGACCTGTAAACTGTTCGTAACGTTTACATGGACAGCCAGTCGGACAGACAGACAGACGGGCGGACAGACAGACAGACGGACAAACATTGTTAAATCGACTCAAACATCAGCACAAACGCATAATACCCCAAAAGAAGTACTGTTTCGTATACACTATATTTTATTTCCATTATATTCCATTATATATTTATTAAGGGGACATGTCGCCCTTGACTCTATTCATTCTAAATTTATTTCAGTATTATACTTTCTCCCCTGATCTTATCTAGTATTCATTATTATTTGGAAATTTTAAGAATACCAGATGCAAAACTTCTTCGAATATTTGCTTTTGTATGGGTCTATCTCTGCATCATATCCTATTCGTTCTTAATTTAGTTCAGTAAAATAGTTTCTTGAGAAAGTAATTCGAAACAATTTTTAAACTCTCGTATTAATAGTTCTATAGATATTTGACAATTTATATATTCCTTGTACGAGGATACTAATCCCATGAATCTATCGATTTTTTTATATTTATTATTATTTTCGGATGTAGTGCGATCAAACTCGGGAAATTTCAACAAAATCTGCCCAGTAATTTATTTTTCCATAATGCTCGATATAAATTTAATCGAAGTTATTACGCACCTCTAAGCACTTTCACATTACAATCCGGTATAATAACCCTTTTTGTGATTGAGACCATTATACGAATAATGTTATTTTTTCCATTTGTATGACAATAAAGCAGATTCTTCTTTATTAAAATATTAATATTTACTTAAGCTAAAAATAAGAAATTATAACAACAATAACAATATTATAATAAATTAATAATAATTCTTATCTTATTTCTGGTTAAAATAAACTCATTTAAATATTTTCTTAAAGCTTTTTTATACCCTCCACCACCACAAGTGTTCATGAGGGTATATTAACTTTGTTACGACGTGTGTAACTCTTAGAAGAAATCATATCAGACAATATACTGTATATATATTCTTGCATCGAAATCAGAGTTGATTTAGCTATTTTGCGGTCTTTCCGTCGTTCTGTCAATCCAACTGTCTGTTCGTCTGTCTATCTGATGTTGGCATGCTCAGATCCACAATAATTGACAGAGCTCAATGAAATTTGACCTAAGCAATTGTTATAGTAATAAGAGTCTATTTAAAATCAGCAAAATCGGTTCAGTCGGTTCAAGATGTAGACTGACATCTGAGGCAACCTTTAAGTTCCAGCGACGAATTTTCGTAAAATTATCAATTATAAATCGACAAAAAAGGCATAGTTTTTTTATACCCTACACCACATTGTTGGTTAAAAATGATAGTTAAGAAAAATTTATGAACTACCCTCGTATAATTTGATTCTCTGATTTATCTTAAGTGTGCAGCACACACTAACGTTTATGTTAAATTTATGAGTTCTTAAAATAAATTTTTTCTGGGGTGTTATATTGGAGCTACAAGATATTTTGGACCGACCCTCGTATAATAGATATCGATTTTTAGTATACTTATCTTAATTTTACTTCTTTTTATTACAATACCAGTATATATGTGAAGTTTATGCCCTTAAAAGTAATATTTGGACGAGGATTTTTACGGGAGTTATGAAAAATAATGTAGCGACTCTCGCATATTTTGCCACATTATTTTAGAATGCCATAAAACTTACTTTTGTCAAATTTCATTTAAATTACTTTATATTTAGCATCTTTAAACCCATTCCGGCAGCAACATTTGTAAGGGAGTTACCTGGAATAATGGTTCGAATATGTCCAATTTGAATAAGTTTTTCATAGACCAAAATAATAATTGGAATCAAATTTCATCAAGATATTTTGAAGACTGCAGCCTGTAATCTGTTCATAACGTTAACATGGACTGTCAGTAATACAAACTGCCAGTCGGATAGACGGACGGACATCGTTGAATCGACTCAGAAAGTGATTCTCTGTCGAATGGTATACTTAAAGTTGAATGTTACAAATATCTGCACAAACACATAATACACCAACCACCTACAGTGGTGAAAGGTATGAAAAGTTATTGCCAAAAATATAAATTATTGTATGATTCATTAAGTGTTCTTGTGTTGTATTTAAGAAAAACGGTTATTTGTTATATACTTTTGTGAGTGTGTGTACAAAACATATCGTATTAACTTCAAACGCATTTGTGGTGGAGGGTATTGAAGGTTCGGCATAGCCGAATATAGCTTTTTCATATATTCTTCTTTAATTGTTAATAAAATGCATGTGCGAATGGAAATATGCGCCGATTGTCACTCCAAGTTCTACGGTAAACAAAGATTTGCAAAAAGAAAAAAAACATATATAAAAATTTATTTAAATTATAATGACTTTATTAATATATTGTATAAATAATATAAAAGCAAGAAAATGAAAGACAGACAATAATTGCACTTCTGGTTAAAATTATTATTTTTATATTTCTGTTTCTTTTGCCTCAACCAAATTTTAAATTCTGGCACATCTTTTGTTACTGACGATTATGATGCCTCTCGACCATCTATCATGGTTTTTGTTGCTAATAAAATAGCTTGGCACTGGTAAAATATTGTCTACATTCTAGTAATAAATGTAGCAATATTTCACTATACCCTACACCACCGTAAGTGATTGAGGTATTATGTGTTTTTGCTGAAGTTTGCATAATACAGAAAAAATGGTGTGACAGCCATTTTTAAGTATATCGTTTGACTCAGAAAGTGGGTCGCAATTTTTGAGGTATCTTGAAGAAATTTGATACATATTATTATTTTGGTCCAAGAATGAACCTTAGTGAAATTTAAAATTATTCTAAATCAATGTTCCAAATTATGCGGTTAATTATTTCTCATAGATCCCGTACAAGTCCCCTCCAAATATCACTGTGAAAGGCATACATCTCACATATACGTTGGTATTGTAATAACTACTGGTCGAATTAACATAAATACAATCTGAAATCGTTGTTCAAATTCATAGGCAGAACAACATTTCTCCCATAAAACCCCTTAGAAAAAAATATTTTTTAAACGTAAATGTGTGTATCACATTAATGTACTTCACACTTAATCATAAATCAGAAAAACAAATTATACAAAGGTCGTACAAAAATTTTTGGTAACCGTCATTTACAACCAACAATGTGGTGTAGGTTATTACATAGTCGGTCTTGACCGACTATAAAATTTTTACTTGTTTTATTATTCATATTTTTATGTCTCTCGGAATTTGTTAAAAAGGAAAAATCACAATCACAATGACGCTGATGTTGATGAAGATTTTAATGCACAAATGCACAAAATTTGGGTTAATACTTTTATTGAACTTGCTGAAATGTCGTTAAAAGCAAACGCCAAAAAATAAGAAATATATTCAGGGAAAAAATCCAACCGATATCAGTGGAAAGTAAATAAATGAAAACCAGCGAGAATTTTGGAAATTGCATTGGGAATCTTGAACTAGAACTCAAAATTATCATTTGGTTTTAGCATTATATAGTGGTTCCAGAAAATATTCACACTGTAAGGGCTGGAGTGTTTTTTGGAAATGACTTGGTGGCATTAAGACCCTTAGCTAGCTTAGGGATTTTTTGGAAATAATTCTGTAATTTTTATCTAAAAGAGGTGTCGTAATACTTTTTTTAATTTATTAGAAAAATGTATATTAATGAAGTTTGGACTTTAAACAAGTAAGAATACTATATCAGCCTCAACACCGATTTCGGAGTTTGGGACTCTATAAAATCTACAGCGAAATATTTTATTTATTTAAATTTCTGAATTTTGTGGGAATTGGTATTAACAACCTTTTAAGCTTAAAATACCATTCCGGGAAATGGCATAATAAGGCACTAATAACTAAATATGGCTCGATAATTGTCGCATAAGATTCATATATTAATGACAGTTCTGCGACGAGGCCTTATATGGGAACCGAGTTTGGTCAAATTAATAACATAAATTCAAGACAGTTAAATAAAATAATTGTGCTGAATCTTAATAAAATTGTTCTATATAGAAACTATTATAAGCTCAAAATAATTATCCGGGAAGGGGCCTCTTATGGCAGCTATGGGAAACTATTGACCGAGATCCATCAAATTAATGGTACATATACAAGATAGATCAAAAATTTTTCTGTAAGTTATGTATGGGACTTAGGTCAAATAATGGCTACAGCACAACTTAACTTTTGGATTTTATTATTACATCAAAATAAATGTATGTTGCAAATTTCATAATTTTTTTTAAATTACAAGTTATACTATAGATTGATTCTGATCGTATCAAAATTTGGAATTCTTTTAATTCGAGTTTGATAATTTTTTGCCCGATGATTAAGTACATATAACTGTGTGTTTTGGTTGAATTCTGTTGTAATTAGTTTTTATTGAAAAATGTTGAGGAGATCTTGAATTTGAGGTTGTCTTGAAAATTTGAGGTTGTCCCAGATATTATTTATGAACCGATAAAGCTAGTTTTAAACGGAAAACTGCTTGTCACAACCGAAAACAATATGACCAAGTTCCTATGAATTCGAACATTTATTCAAGGCGTAAGAGTATTTTTAATAGACAGAGGGATAAACTTAATCGACTCAGATCTTCATTAGATATAATCGAATCTTCAACGGGAGAACTGTACTCTCATCACCACTTGTGGTGGTGGAGAGTAAAAAAATATTATTATTTTTTGTTTTTTAGTTGTTCAAAAATATAAAAACAATTTTTTGTTTTAACTTCATAATATGCGTTGGTGCAGATGTTTGTAGCGGGCAGAAAATATAGTTCTACCACCATGTTTAAGTATACCATTTGATTCAGAATTATTTTCTGAGTTGGTTTGACTAAAGATTTTCCACAAAGTACAGATTGCGGTTTTGAAGATATCGTAATGAAATTTATCAATTACTATTATTTTGGCCCAAAGATGATTCCTATTGACATTGGTTATGAGTGGTTCATTAATTCATATAGTCCCAATACAAATGTTCCCCGGGGAATGGTGTTTTTGACGCATGAAATAACTAAATATAAAACTATTTTTACAAAATTTTTCAAAAATAAGTCTTATGATATTCTAAAATAATGAGGTAAATTATATGAAGATCGCTCTATTATTCCTCATAGCTTCATACAATCCCTTTACAAATTTTATTTTAAAACACATAATTCTCACATATATATGAGGGTTTTGTAATAATAATTGGTCAAATTAGGCAAATGCTAGTAAAAACCGATTTATGAAATTATATGAGGGTCGCTCCATAATCTTTTCTAGCTTCAATGCAACCCACAAGACAAAATCCGTTTGAAACGAAGAAATTTCACAATATTAGTATGGAAATAATAATTATACGAGGGTCGTTCATAATTTTTTCCTATCAGTCATTTAAAGACATAGATGTGGTGTAGGGGTTTTCATTATCGAACTTGTTTTTTTATTGTTTTGAGTAGTCTTAACGGAAATTCGTGTTAAAAACCCGGATCAACGTAAGGGGAAGTTTTGTTCCAATACAAAATGCGTCAGTTTTAGAAAAATATCAATTTTGATAAGTTCTTAAATCGCATTTTTTCAAACATCATGGACGACTTATTGAAATAAAGAGTCGTTTCCATTCCATTGGCTTTTAAATTTATGAATCTCACATAATTGTCTAAGATGTTTATAACATGGCTGATAATCCAACCTAAACTAGACGTCATATAAGCGAATTTAGTTATTTTTCATATATTTGTTCAATTTCAACGATTTTGGAACCATTGTCTGTCCGGCTTTTTCTTGTTAAAATAGAGAGAAATCTAAAGTGTCTTCATATTACGGTCTTTTAAATGTTAATTCATAAATTTGGTATTACTCCTTCAAATCCAACAACAAATATGTTTGCTGGGAAATTTATATATTTTATTTTTTTTAAGAAATATTGAAATATTTATGAAATTTATACATTTGTTAAGAAAACACATAGAGTTGGCCATAAAAATTGTGATAAAGGAAAAGAAAATATTGAAGCACTTTAAAATACATTTAAATATTAAGAAATAAATATAACAATTGTGGGTGGATAAACTCAGTTATATTAAGGTCAATTGTGAACAGATTGTATTAAGTAACTGTTTGCCAATAGATGACTCAGGGAATTGGTATTGATATACGGTATTTCGTATCCTTCACAAAGAATTATTTCATTATTCGAAATTATCCACACAACTATTTTAAAACACCTAAGTAGTAATCCATACGATAAGCCCATTAGGACCTATTGGAAAACAGAAAAATTTATAAAGTTCGCAAAACATTTTCTTTAGTTCGATAATGACGTCAGCAAATTCTTAAATTAGAGGATAACAAGACGGACGGACTTGGTAAATTTAAGCTCTTGCTAAGGCAGAAAAACAATTATCGCAAAGTAAATTAACTTAAGTAAAAAATTTGACTTGGTTCTGGTCCGATAGGTTTTGTTCAGAAAAGCTCATTAACAACTAAAAATTTATCGGTCTTGGAGCTGCTCATTAATTGATGCATGATTAAGTGCTTTTCTTTTATATGAAGCAAGTATTATAAACTTTTTACCGTCGATGGCTACTTTCCATTTGTAGCTTGAAATTTTGGAGGCAAGTCAAACTCCACAGAGAGATGTATACTAGAATCCATACCTGCGATTCTAAGATGAACTAAGGTGTTGCTTCCGGTGTCTTTTGGTGAATTTTTCGGACAATCAGGGGGCAGTTATATTACTGATAGTTCATACCATCACATCATACATGAAAAAGTTCATATTGGTGTGCAAATAGGTGAGTTTCCTTGAAAAGGTTCAGCATATAATTTATTTTTTGCCCAATTGGCCAAAGTTAAACGTCGAACTATTAAATAACTGGTTCAATAGTTCGAAACTCCTTGATTTCCCTGAGTAGTAATTTGCCAAAAAATCGGTATTGCTATAATATCTGCTATAGAGGCCTTATAACATCTTAGCACGTTGTTTACTATATCTATTATGAACAACATATTCAAAATATTGGATACATATATGGTTTCTCCACGGAAAGTCAGACAAGTACATTAATTTTGAAGTGTCGGATTTTTTATAATTATGGGCCGATACCTGATATAACATTAAAAACGAAATCTTTTTCGGTCGATCCAGAATCAACTTAAGAGTTGATTTAACGATGTCGGTCCATCTGACTGTCCACGTAAACTTTGTGAACAAAAGGTTCAATAGATGAAAATTATTAGATTCTTTTTATTACAAGTCATATCGATCCAGTATTTTAAGTAGCTTCCATACAAATGTTCTCTTGAAAGGAGGTTCTTAATTAATTTAGCTCCCATACAGAATCACTTCCAAAATTTATTTAGATTAGCTAATTAGGCTGAATAGTAAGATTGAAGAAACAGGTGTGATTGACTTGGGTCTAAAGGTCCCTTTTTGTTAATTAAAAAAGAGAACAATTGGAGTGAAAGGGAGTTTATGTGAATAGTTAGAAGTTATAAATATAAGCAGGGAGGCAGAAAGTAAATTGAAACAAAATCATTTCGTCCATTTCATTTTATGTTGCTGATGCTTGAGGGAATGTTGAAAAAAATTTTAAGATCCAAGAGCAGATAAAATTTCCCCAAATAGTTCTTGATATGGCAAGCAAATGCATGTTGCTCCAAAATGAGCCAATCATTCGTTACAACGGTCTCTTACAATACCGAAACTTATATCAAGAAATGTTTACAGAAAATTCAGCTTCCATTCATAAGACTTCATAATGTGACAACTTATTTTTTGCCTCACTTAGCATTCCGTTACCAAGGTGAACATCCAATGAGGAGCTAAGACCAGTGGAAAGATATTGGGCTCTTGTTAAAAGTTATTTACAGAGAACAAAGAAACTTACAGGTATTGTAGATTTTAAATGATATAGACTACCTGTTTCGGCAAGCTGACAAAATACACTATAAGAAGGTGATTGGAATGGGTTCAAAATTTCATCGCTTTGAGTAAAACTATAAAAATAGTTTTTATTTGTAATTCGAATAATAATTTCAATTAAAGAAAAATAATAAGTATTTTTCCCAGTTACATACAGTAATTAGCAGCTACTCCTACTGTGAAAAAAATGTAAAAAGTATCCACTCGTTAAAGAATTTACGTAAGTAAATAATTGTTATAATTCTTTTCCCAATATTAATTAAAGATACCGATTATTTATTAAAGTTTAAAAAGGACTTTAATTAAATATTTTAAAACTTATTATAACTAACTTTTAGAAAGCTTTATTTATAAATATTTAGCTAAATTACTATTAAATTTCCCATTAGAATTACAGCAAAATATTGTTAAAAGCCTAAAATTATACCTCAATTTCTACTTAACAAATACCTCCTTAAAATATGTCACGCTTATTACACACTTACTACAACAAACCTCAAAATGTAAACAAATCTATTTTTGTTCGTTCCTTTTAAATTTATTATTTAAATTTATATTATTTTTACATCACTTTAAAGTTTTAAAGTTGATTGACCTAAATTGTTACAATTTTCATTATTTTTCCTTACATCACTTCAGTTTATTTTACTTTACTCTAGAACAGATTTAAATAGTAAAAATGTTTATTAGAATTTTAAAACAGCAAAAGAAGAAGAAGAAAAAATTATTTTAAAATTTTAAATTAAGTTTGAGAATGAAAACACATGTCGTAATAATTCCTTCAGTGTTTTGGACACATTAAATAATTCTATAATTGACAGTGTTCTTCCATTTCTTCTGCTTTTATACCCTACATCATCATAGTTGGTTGGGTTATTATGCATTTGTGCAAAAATTTAAACGGGCAGAAAGCATTGTGCTAGCACCACTTTAAAGTATACCGTCCGACATAGAATCATATTTTGGGATTCGATATAACGACGATTTAAATATTGAAAGAGAATTTTATGCTGTTTTCAAAAATGCAAAAATTGCTCTTATTCCCTGTCCCAAAATACAGCAGTTTTTATATCCAACATCATCTTCTAGTATTTATTTCTAATACTTCGGATCATTCCCCCTTTAGTTTAGATAATTGCCTTTTACTAGCAGATGATGTCGGATTCCAAAGCTATTAAAGGACAAAATGTAGATGCTTTCTAACCATGAAGAACAATATATAATTTGTTTCGATCGGACTTAGAATGTCGGCGCTTTATAAAAAAACAACAACAAAAAGAGCTGTAGGGCGTTACAATCAAAATATTTTGTTCTGAAAATAGCATCAACTATTTTTCCATTTTCTTGGGTAACTGATGCATCTTTTTTTCGAACTACCCCACTGCTCATTTTTGCCCAAAAACAATGTCCATTGAAATTGGTAATAACGGGTCCATTACCTAGCCCCCATACAATTGTTCTTCTCGGTATGGGTGTTTAAGGTTTCAAAAGTCCTAAACATAAAGCGATTTGAATGAAATTTAGCAAAATTAATCTTATGATATTATTACGAGGATGCGTTTAATATGTCTTAGAGGTCTCATACAACCCCTATTCCAAATATCTCATTAAGGATCATGCCTAACGTCGGTGGACTGAGGCAAAGCAAACGTTCACTGATTTCCAGAGTTTCAACGTCAATTATATTGTACTGAGCACCTATCGGGACGAATATTATTAGAGCAAACTCACGTAAGAATGCACTGTCAGTATTTTGGCAGTAATATGCTGCGGCTATAGGACGATATCATTTGACGTTGTATATGTGATTGTCGGTATAATTCCCCTGGATCTAGCAGCATCCGAGGTTTATAGGATATATGCCGATAAGAAGACAAATTCAGAGGGCAATAAGTATGAAAGGGAGTTATGGGAGAGGAACCGAACTATAACGAACTGACAGCGAAAATGGCAAAATCTCACCAAAAAGACGATGGACCTATCGATTAATTAAAGATATAAAAATGTGAGTAGAATGTTAACATGGAGTAGTTTGTTACTACCTAACGCAGTTTTTATAGCGGACGTGGAGGATATAGGAACTACAGATTTAGAAGGGGCTATGACGACACACTAAACTGCCTGACGTGTTTAGTATTGGAGGATGCCGAAATTGTAGTGTCCAAATGCACTAGTTTCGAAGATTTAGGACGTGATAAAATCGGTTCATCAATTTATCCTGATAGCATAATAAATAAAATTTTCGTTAAAGAGGAGGTATGGAATTGGACTACAGAGTTTATCGTGCAGGTGAACCTGTCGCTAACAATGAAAGAAAATAGATGAACCGAGGATAGCTGATGTAGTAGAAGCGTAATTGCTTAACAAAATTCGTACAGACTAAAACCACCTTCATTGTAAACACCACATATACCCCGCGGCACTGCCTACCACGGGAATGTGTGGTTTTAGTCTGTAAGAATCCGACATAACCATCTTGGTACCTTTTCAAAGGTTTCCACCTCCACTATACAAAAAAAGTCTTAAAATTCAAATAAATTGTTCAAATCAAGACAAGAAATGTATGTGCGAAAGTTTACAAGGATCGTTCCATAATTTCTTCTAGTTTCCATATAACGCTACCGAAAAAATCGTTTTAGAACTCAGTAACTCAACATGAATGTGAACACCATTACAATATAAAATTAAAAATACCTTTATTCGAGGGTGGTTCATTATTTTTTTGCAGTTACCACTCATAAACAACAATGTGGTTTAGACTATTAAATAGTCCTTGTTGACCAACTATAATTTCTTAGTTGTTTTTTTCGATTTTGATTACATAAGAACTTAATAAGTTACTGTCTGACAAAAACAAAAGTTTATTATTTAAATTAGTCTGAAATTATTTTTAAATTTATTATTTTGTTGTATTATTACTTTTGTGTGTTAAAATACTTAAATTACTTTAATTATTGACAAATTATTGATTTGTTATTATTAGAAAATATTGTGGTTACGACTATAATGAGGGATATTTTTAATATATTCTAATTAAATTTATTGATTTTAAAACATTAATTTGAAAATGTTGAGTTGGGGAGAAAAATTTTCCTCAGTCCGAGATCTCAAAAGAAATTTCACAAGTCAAGACGTATATAATTAAAATATCAGGCAATACAGTCCGTTTTAAAATTTTCAATAACTTTAAAACAAATTGCTCTTAACAGTTATATTCGATAATTAGTACTTCATATATACAGCTGTGGTCAAAATAATAGCACTACTCTCAGACATCTTCTTAGCAAATTTGTGTTATTGTTTACGAAAATGTGGCAATACATTTAATTCATCGTACATCACGTCAAATAAAGAGGGCGAGATTCAAAAACAATTAAATCTGTTAATAAGTACTGAAACTGTATCAGAAGCCTTAGCCCATAACCCATGAAAAGTCCCCCTGTTTCTCATATTGAAAAAGGGGAGTAGTACTCTGTGGACCGATGAGTCTAAAATATTTTTTATTTATTAGCAAGGAATTTAATAAAAATATACAACAAAAACTTTCAAAAACGATGGCTTAAGTGTTGTGGTATGAAGGTGCTTTTGTGTACAATGGTGTTGGACCTATTTACCGTATTAAAAATTTATGAGTTCTAACTGCAAAATTTGTATAAAAAGTATGATCTTATCTGACCTTTATTTTCAATACAGCAATTCTTTAAAAAAAGTGACTGGAACTAACAATGACGGGTCAAACTACAACAATTGCACAGATAACAGATGGTTAATACTTGCATTGGATGGAGGCTTATCCTTCCTTTGATGCTAACCGTTTTACATTTTGTCCAGTAAAACTGTTACCTTTAGAAACTTATTGGTACAGACTCTCAATTCGACAGTACTTTAGATATTGAAGAATTAAAATTGCTTTCTATGGGAGCTACCTTTCCCCTGATCCTATCCTTTCCACATTTTGTCTTGAAAAGTAGTTCTAAGAGAAAGTAATTGAGATAAAATTTTAAGTTTCTCACTTCAAAGTTCTTTAGATATCTAAAAATCAAGGTTTGCTTTTGACGATTTTGGTACTCTCTCTTCAACACTTCTTTAGTACCGTCGCCCTAGTCCTATCCGTCATACATTTTATTCGTCATACATTAGAAAATTCTCGCTGTTAAAGTTCTTTATACATTGGATAATCGATACTTGCTTTGTATTAGGATACCTCTTTCCCTGGTCTTATCCGTCCTTCATTTTCTTTAGTAAAACAGATCATTGAGAAAGTTGTTGGCATCAAATTTAAGAACTCTCGCTGTTTTGATATTCGAAAATTAATATGTTATTTATATGGGGGCACCATTCCCTCTGGTTCTATCCGTCCTACATTTTCTCTAGTAGTCTAGATCACTGAGAAAGTGATTGGGACCACATTTGAGAACTTTTGCTGTTATATATATTTTTGATATTCAATAATCAATACTAGCTTTGCAGTCCTTTCTCCTGATCCTATCGGAATTTTTTAAAGCCTTTGTTATTTTCGGTATTATTCAGTGAATATTTTCAGTTTAGCTTTTCATAAGTCCAGCCTGATTACATTATCATTATTAGTTTCAATTTGGAAAAAGGCGTTAAATAAATATTTTAAATTTAATTCCCTATTTATGTTAAAGTTAACATTAAGCTCTTTCCTAAAAGTATCTATTTTTCTATCTACTTTGACCACAACTTAAAGTTTTTCTTAAAATTATCTTTTATACCATGAAACTTATAGTAAAAATATCTATTAAATATAAAATTCTCTTAAAAGCTGAAAACTATTTAAAAGAGATTAAAAACAATAATTTTGAAGAATCTCGTTAAGCTCTATTTAACTTAAATAAAAGCTTTCAAATATTTTACTCATAAAAAAGAGTACATGATCGATAGTGTACGCATTTGAGTGAAAGCTATAAATAAAAATAATCAATTATGAAATAATAATAAAACAATTGTAAACAAACTATTGAGTGAAGAGTTTGAGATAAATTTGAAATAAAGAACCAGATAGGAAATTACGCCATTTAATTGGAAGATACGGCATTGAGAATTTAACACATTTGTCAGATAATCTCACCTTAAAACATTATATATATATTGTCGACTCTATAGAATTATGGCAATTGAACCCTGTAAATAAAAATTTTAAAAGTAGAAAAACAAACAGATAAATCATATACACATGTGGACAAAAGTCATCGTCTTTTACCTTTTTGTTTACTAAAGAGCTTCTACGGCCCTAAAAACTGATATGTAAATAAAGTTTTATACTGCATAAAAAGGGGTCTATTTAAAGTATTTTTTAGTTAAAATAATTTTTCTTTCATTATCCGTATTAACAAAAAAATTATATTTCTTGGGGATAAAAGTCACCGTCACTGTATCTCAATATTAAAGAAGCTTTAAGAATTTCTGCACTTAAAACCATCCGGGAAATATTCACATTGATTAACCATCCACGTACCACCATTGCTGGAATTATCAAAGTTTTTAAAGACAATCGAACATGTGAGTATCCGACAAGAAGTGGACGACTACCAGAACTATATTTGCGGAAAAGAGGGGAAATAGTAAAAATAAAAAACCTAAAACTTCATCAGCTGAAATTGCTGCAACGTTAAAGGAGGCACTGGTACACGGGTTTTTCCCCTACTAATAAAAGAATATGGTTCTGGGATCTCTGATTCCCAAAATAATAATAAAAGTAATCAGACAGAGGTGTTTTGACATGGAAAAAGCAAGAAAAACGCATTCAGTCTACTGTTAAGCATGGTGTTGGTGGTACCACGTTAAAGAGTTTTATGTAGGCTGCTGGGGTTGGGAATTTTATGATGAAGAAATGTAAAAACATTTATATACAACTTCTTACATAGAATTGTTTAAAAACTTGGCATTGAATCCGACTATTTCTTCCAGCAGGACTTTAGGCACACGGTGGAAACCCTTCGATTGGAGTCTTATATAAAATTCCTCACACTTCACATGTAACTGTATGTTACAGTTAAATTTTGTTAAGATCCATTTACGTTTTATTGAAATAATTATAAAATTTATTTTTTGAGGTTTTCTCATATATCAGACTATAACTTTTTTGCTCATGACCCGATATAGCTGCTATTAAAGAAGAAACTGCTTAGGACAACAACCAATAATGTGTTAATTGTGCCAAATTTCATATGGTTCATATTTATAAATTTTATAAGCTATAAATCATATTCCGGGAAGGAGTTTAATATGGAAGCGTGCCAAATAATGGCCCCAGCACAATTTAGTTTCTTTTGGTTCATTAATGTTCCAAAGTAAACATAATTGGCAAATTTCAGAAAATTATCTTAAAAAATTGTGAATCAGAATTTTGCATACTTCAGCCTATAACTTTTTTTCTACAGATCCGATTTTGATGATTTCTTTGAATGATGATGAAGAACATGTAACTGTATGTTTTTATTTATAATCAGTTATCTTTTGTTAAAAAAATTTGAAAAGGTTTTTTTTTTTTTTTTTTTTTTTTTTAATTTTGAGGTTGTCTCAGATATCGGTCTATAATTTTTTTGCTAATGGACCTGTATAGTTGATTTTAAATAGGAAACTGCATAGGACAACCGCGGAATATATGATGAAATTTCATATGATCAATTTAATTCGAACATTTATTTTAAGTGTGAGAATATTTCCAACTTACACAGACTCATATAGCTAAATCGACTTAGACCTTGATTTGATGCAAAAATATGTATACTTTCTTGGTATTATAGACGAAATGACAAAGTTGTTATACCCCCATCAGTGTATGAAGAAAAAAACGTTTGTAGATATGATTTTTTGATTCTATATAACTTTTTTAAAGCGATTATTCTGTTTTTTTTTTTAATTTTTTATAAAAAAGTTATATTTTTATATAATAATACGTGATATACATTTTTATTGAAAATTATGTTTTTTACAAAAACTTTGCTTTTTGGTCAGTTTAGTACCATTTCATTTAGTACCACCATCCAATTTTTGTACTTTGTTTACTTTTTTCATTTACTTACTACATTTTTCATTTACACTTATTTTCGTCTGTTAAAAAGCCGGCAAAATCGCTTTAATACCGGTTTTTTTTTTGTTGTTTCTTTATTGAAATTCACTCTTGTTTGTTTTCATTGATTAAATTGATTTTGTTTGCTCTCTCTCTCTCCCCCAATTAAAAGTCTAATGTTTTACTCAATACATGAGATCTTTACTCTTTTATTGATTATGGGGAATTCAAATACAAAAAAAAGCTTTTATGAGAAATATTTTACTCTCTGTATTTTCTGATGGGGAGCATTTGCTGTTGTTGTTGTTTCAATGAGTGGAGCGCAAAAAAAAATATGATCCACATTTTGTTTGTTTTTAATTTGTTTTTATTTTCTACAGATCTTGTTGAAAGTGTGGTTGGTGTGTGTAGTTGGAAGATGGTTAGTGTTGTTGTTGTAGTGTTTATTGTATTTTAGCCAATGTGTGTGAATTTAGACCTAAAAATTTTGTGTTCATGCCAGCTTTTGTGTCAGTTTTCATTTCAACTTCTTTCCATAGGGAACGATAATGCGGTTTTTTCTCGTGGTCTTTCTCTCACGGTCTTGTCGCAAATTAGCGTTTTTTTTCGTTTAATTGATTTTATTTTGGCGTTTTTTTATTCGCTATAGATTTTTTGTTAAGATAACTTTTGTGTTCTTTTTTAACAATTAATATAATTTTTTGATTTCGGGTGTTTTAATTGATTTTCTTTCTTTTAAACACGAACGTGCTAAAAATTAGTGCGTTCAACGAAAAAATCATAAAAAATATACAATAATCATAAATAAAATAGTTTACTAATTAAAATACTAATGCTCTAATAAATTAATTAAAAATTTAAAAGAAATATATATTTCCTTTAAGAAAAAAGAATACATAAATTTCGGTACGGTTTCGGTTCTGATCTGCTCAGTTTAATTCGGCAAAAAAGCGTTTTTTTTGTGAGTGTGTGTATTTGTTTCTATATCATTAATTCTAATATTATTGTTATTATTTTAATTGTTGTTGTTGCTGCTGTTAATATTATTCTTGCCAGATTTGAAAAAATTATACAAAAATTTTGTAGCAGCAAAAAATAAATCGAATTGAATTTAAAAAAAATATAAAAAATTAAATAAAAACAAAATTAAAATAAAATAAATTTTGTGTTATTTAGAAAAAAAGAGCAAAATTGTGGAAGTGGTTGTTTTAAAAATAAACAAATAATCGGTTTTTGAATGATGTGAAAAACGAAAAAAAAAAATAATAAAAATAAATTTCGCTTATTTTGTTATATTTTTTTCGCTTAACGTTTCTCAAACTTGTTCATTTTTATTTTTACATTTATCTACACATTGACCGAAAAATCAACAATAATAACAACAACACAAAATAAAGAGATACAAAATCCGTACACCCTGAAATAATAAAACCAACAACAACCAACATCATAGCGTTTAATTTTAAACTTGTTAATTGATTTTTGCATAAATTAGTGCAAAATTGACAGGTGCTTTTTCCTCTCTCCTCAGAGTGTGTTTCAAAGCTTTTTTTTCTTGTTCATACATACGTACTGCATTTACATCGCAGAAGTTTAAGGAAAACTATGTAAGTTATTTGGGTGAAATTTTTTAAATTTTCTTACAATGAAAATAAATTATATCATCTATGAGAAATTCTCAATGTTGCCTTAATGATCGTTTGTTTTAGAGAAGAATCATCAATTGTGTTTAATAGTGAAAATTTCGAAAAATGTCGAACATAAATATTTTCAAACAATTTGGCAATTGTGCAATATTAGTTAAAAAAATGATCGTATTGTGAAAATGATCGTATATTGAATTTACAATTAATGAAAAAAAAATTTGGAAACAAAACAATTTCAAATATTATCTTAATTTTAATCAATTCAAATATGATTAAATAGACATTGATTGAGAAAAATGATCGTACAATGATCGCTAAATAAATTCTGAACTCAGTAAGAACATTTTTAAAATAAAACAATTTTAAAATGCTCTAAATCTTAATCAGATCAAATATGATTAAAAATTTATTGACTTGAGTTGACTTTTTTTGTAAAAAGCCTAAATACACATAGAAAAAAACTTGAAACAAATATTATCAGTGAAAACATAGTTGATTTGACATTGACTAACAATTTTTCATACAGTTCAAATAAAACGTTTTTCAATTTGGTGTGAAACAACATTTTACATATTAAAATCTTTCGATATTAATTAATAAAATTATAAAGTAATAATTTTTTAAATATGCAATACAATATTACTTCACCCCCAAACACAAAAGTGCTTAATTTTGACTGAAAGAAAACAATTATCATTGTCTAAGATCAACTATGTTCAACATTGATTTTACCTCTTTTTGGTGTAAAGTTTCCTTTGATACCAAATATTTTTGAAATTTTATGAATTTAAAAAAAATGAAAATTTTTAAACTGAAATTTTCATTAAATATAGATCTTGTATTCAAAATTATGAAAAATTATATACAATTTCCCTTAATTTCCAAAAATGTGAAAAAATTTTAAAATTGGAATTTTTTTAATTTTGCTCAAAGTATTCACATTTATAGAGGAGCTTGAAAAATGTTTTACTAAATGATAAGGAACTTAGTGGTGGTTTCAAAGTAACATTCCGTTTTTAAGTTCCAGATCATACAGATTAAAATAAAAATTTTGTAGAAAAAAAATCCCCGTAAACAAGTCTTTATGAAAGTTATAAATTTTATACGTGATTTCAAGAATAAAAATTTTGCGGAGAAATTCACAAATTTTGAGCATCTAATTGACCCTTACAAGAGCAAGAACACATTAGGGTTCTCAATAACATATAGATTCATATCAAAGTTATAATAAAAATTATGTAACATTCAAAAGAGCCTGAATTTTGAATACAAAATAAAAATTGGAATTTTCTACGCAAAGAAAACCATCAGAAAAATAAAGATTCTTACAGGTTTTTGAATAAAAATTTATTTTTGGTTAAAAACAAAAATTATGGAAAAAATTAAAAAAAAAATATTTATTACCAGAGATATTTTTCTGAAATTTTCAGAAAGTTTTTCCCTTCTCATTTCTAATAAAAGTTTTAAAACAGAATTATTGATTGTTGCTTAAATACCCTCCAGCATTACTGTTATGAGTTGAAGATATTACAGCACAAAAAAGGCCCCTATAAAAACTATAGTGAAATATGGCAACATATTCTTGAAATTGTCCCATTTTTTAAGAGAAATAATGCTAAGGATTTAGTAGTTCTTTAATCTCAAACTGTTTTCCGGGAAGGGAGCTTTAGCAAAGATTGTTAAATTTATATTATTAAAATTAGCAATATATATTAAAGAATGTTAGAAAATGGTGTTGAATGGATTTGGCTTTTATTTAAATCTTTTAAGCTCAAACCCGTTTTTCAGGTAGGGGCGTTATATGGAAGCTATAGCAAAATGTGGACGGATTTTAATAAAATTAGCAACAATTATTCAGAAAGATTAGGAAAATAATTGCGTAAAATTTCAATAGAATCGGTTCATATTTAAGTGCACGCAGGTGTATCAAAATTTTGCTTATTCCAACTTATAACTTATAATCTATTGATCCAATTTTGATGATTTTTTGTACCAGAATGAAAAAATGTACAACTCTATATTATAGTTAAAGCTTTCTACAAATCCAGTCATTTTCTTTGGTGAAAATATTAGAAGAGGTTTGAGATTGTACCATATAGCAGACTATAACTGTTTTTGCGGATGAACTGGTTTTAAACAGAAAACTGAAAAGGACAATAAGAAATAATGTGGCCAAACTTCATTGAATTCGGATAATTATTCTAGGCGTGAGAAAGCTTCAAGCAGACAGATGGAAATAGTTAAATCGACTCAGATTTTTATGTCATTTCTGAACATGTTTTTAAGTATTTTGTGAAATATTTAATTATTCCAAGATGATATTTGAAATACCCTTTTTAAAACCCCTTTATTTCAACCATTGGTTTTGATTTGCAAACCTATAAAGCTGCACTCCATTGTCATGGGTATGTCAAATTTCATATAAGTCCAACCAACCGATAAAAAAACACAGATTTATTTCTAAAAAAATTATTCTGCTCCATAAAGTTTTAGATCTACAGTTTCTGAATGCTTTAGTCCAATTAATTTGTTATTTAACACTCTGTAATTGATGTGATTTCATACCATTTTCTAACTGAATTCCATTTTTCAAATGTCGATTCCACTATTAATATTTCTTGTTTAAGAGCTTATCTGGTTACATGTTATGATACTTTTTCGAACTTGGACCAATAAATCATGTTAAAATGCATTCTCTTACAACACTGGTGTCTGCTGCACTACAATGTCTGCTAATTATTGTTCTTTCTTCCACTTACACTCAGAAGGATGAGCTAGTTTTATATATCCATTCTTGAGTGGTGAATTATTTAAATATTTTTAATATTAAGATTTAATTCTACGAAATAAAATAAGATTAAGTCTTATAACATTCCATTTGCAAAATGACCTTAAAATAGTGAAATACTTCTAAGAGACTCTATTTAGTTCAATGAAACTTTTATGGCGTCCATGATCCTTTAGCTATAATGTCAAACTCATTTTATAACAAAAAAATCGTTCTTTAACCTAAAAATAATTCACCCATATGAATGAACTATATATGTATCATCATACAAAATTTTAGCTTCATTATATATTTTCAATAAAATTTGAAAGCTTTATAATACAATTTCCTACAAACTTGTATAACAATAACATTGTTATTATGTAAACTATTACCAAACGTTGTCAACAGAAAAGGTTTTGTATTACAATTATGAAAATATTGGACCACACACACAGTTTTAATAAAATTCGAAAAATGTAAACGCAAATAACTGAAGTTTTGATAGCCCAAATGTGAAAAATTACAAAATCTCAAAATCTATATATTTTAGAGTTAATCAAATTGGTTCGAAATATATTTATGCCTCTTTTCCCACTTTAAAACACTTTGATCCAATATTGATTATTCTAAATAACATATACAACATTTGGATGTTGGTCTGATAGTAAAATGTTCCAAATATATAAAACAATGTCTTGAGACATTTTGCTGCGGTTTTCAATATATTGACTCTAGACCTGTGTAACATATTTAGTGCAAATTTTTATATATATATGTATATGTTCTTGCAATCAATATCTGAGATGATTTAACTATGTCCGGCAGCCTTTTTCTCGGTTTAAAATATTCTCACGCCTAAATTAAATGTTCGAATTCAATAAAATTTCTCACTTATAACTAAAATTGAAAAGTTAACAATCACCGGTCCTCAAAAGGACATCTTCCTACAAAAGTGTATTCTGAAGTCCATAAAACTCTCTAATATAAAAACATTAATAATTATACTCTACACCATCGAAAGTGTTTGGAGTATTATGCGTTTGTGCTGATGTTTGTTGTATGTAGAAAAAAATGGTGTTACCCCCATTAAGTTAGACTCAGAATCATTTTCTGAGTAGATTTTACCATGTCCATCCGTCTG
Organism: Cochliomyia hominivorax; assembly: GCA_004302925.2. Lineage (NCBI taxonomy): Eukaryota > Metazoa > Arthropoda > Insecta > Diptera > Calliphoridae > Cochliomyia > Cochliomyia hominivorax. The sequence goes on along the minus strand of PYHX02000413.1, from coordinate 75,180,123 downwards.
TCTGTCCCGCTGGCTGTCCATGTAAACGTTGTGAACAGTCTACAGTAACTAAGGACAAAGCGTATTGAAATTGGTCACGTTCAGTCCATACAAATGTTCCTCCCTGAATAGGGTTTTAAGATCATAAAAGTCCTAAATATAAAGCGATTTAAACAAAATTTAACACAAGTCAGTGCGAAAGTCGGTCCATACCTTCTCACAGAACCCATACAATCCCCCCTTTCAAATATCATATCCATCTGGCTGTCTATGTGAAATTTGTTCGCAAAGTATAGGTCGCAATTTTGAAGATACCTTAATGAAATTCGGCACGGAGCACTACTTTAGTCCAAGAACGGGGCTTATTAAAATTGGTTGTGATCTGTTCATAATATCTTGACGGAATGAGGTTTTAGCCCATAAAATTCGCAAATATAAAACATTTTTAAAGAAATTTAATATAAATAAGCCTTGCTATGTTCTTAAACAAGTCCCCAAATTTTATAATCGGTTCACTATTACTCATAGCTTCCATACAACTTTCACTTTCGAATATTAATTTTAAAGTGTATAAATATCGTCTATATGTCGGTATAGCATTTATGTTTGATTAAAATAAATATAAGCAGAAATCGATATTTGAAAATTTACGAGGGTCGGTCTATAGTTTCATATAAGACCCCCAATAAAAACATTTAAAACGCACAAATCCCACACAAATGTTAATTTCATATTAATGTCATAAATAGTTATTTAAAGTATGAAAAATCAATTTCTACGAGTGTGGTTCATAATTTTTCGTAGGAACTTTTAATAACCAAGAATGTGGTGTAGGGTATGTCAATGGTATGCCTACTTTAACTTTTTTGTCAATTGTGGATGTGAGTGTGCCAGTAACAGACAGACAGACAGACAGACAGACAGACAGATAAGTATAGTTAATTCAACTCAGATTTTGAGCGTTACATACTTAATGACAAAGTTAATGTTCTCTCTGCACCACTTGTGGTGGTGGAGGTTATAAGTAAATGTGAATCTAATATGAATTTCGTAACTGCATACTGAACATATACCACTTGGAAAACTCCACATTGAATATTCAATACCGCAAAACACTTAACTATGGAATTTGATACAATTTAATTTACAAAAAAAAAAAAAATAATAATGGGAAATTGATTCAAAAACGTGCTTCCCAATTCTTATCTAATAAATTCTGTACTCAAAAATATGATATTTTTCTTCAATTTAAATTTAAGTTTCTAATTTTTATTTTTTTCTTCTTTTTATTTTCAGTTAAAATTCTATAAAACTCAACGATACAACAACAAATACAAAAATAGTGCGTATTTTATTTTACAAATAGAAATAATTTACTATAAAGTTTTAATAACCCCTTCATAAATTTATTGATAAAAAGGAAAAAATAAACGTAATATCGTGATATCAACTGATATGATATGAAAAGCAAAATGCTATAATATTCTACAACATAAATAGTTTTATGTTTATTTTTCATATAATAAAAATAGTTTGAAATTTAAAAAAAAATGATAAGATAAGAATTATAATTTACAGAATTTATTACAATTAAACGTAAATAAAAGTCATTTCATATTGAATAAAGTGAAAAAGTGCAAAATTAAAGAATTTGAGAATATTTATTAATAGAAAAAACTATTGGAAACTAAAATTCAAAGTTCAACAAGAAAAGGTGAGTAAACTGTATAAATAAATAAGTAACAAATTATAATCGAACAAGTATGACCATATAATACCCTACACCATATTGTAGAGTATGTTATACTGGAAGATAACATTATGGACCGACCCTCGTTAGATTTTGCACTTCGATTTTTACCAATGTATTATATATGATTTAAGTCTTGAAAGATGATATTTGGTAAAGGGATTGTAAAGAACTCATGGGAAATAATAAACCGATTCTGATATAATTCAACACATATTTTTTTAAAATCACAAGACTTGTTTTGCCAAGTATCATTAAAATCCCCATTCCGGGAGGAATATAGTATATTATAGAGCCATCATTAAAATCGCTATACTAAGGACTTTTGCGGCCATAAAACTTCATTCTGGGAATAATCTTCTTGTATGGGGATTAAGAAAAATAAAAGACCCATCATCAGCAATTTCAATATATACCATCCTTGTGTCAAAATAATGGATTGTGCCAAATTTCATTAAGATATCTTAAAACTGCGGCTTACAGCCTTCCTGTACAGAAGGACGGATGGACATCATTATATCAACTCAAAAAATGATTCAGAATAGAACTGTATACTTAAAAGTATACAGTTCTGTCTGTTACAATGTTACAAAAACTGACCAAACATTCAAAGGTCCGCCGAAGGAATGATCCACATGATGTTTCGAATGTCAAAAAACCAGAAAACTAGGAAAGCTGCTCAGTGTGCTCTTGACAGGAAAGTTGCGCAATATTTAGAGGCCAAGAAAGAGAGCACGGAAATTGAAGTTAAGTGTCCTAAAAATATCCTTGTTGCATAATGGAAGAAGAAGAGTATGTTCTGGCAGATTATTTGAAACATCCTGGTTAAAAATTTTATGTTGCTGATGCTCGAGAGGATGTTAAAGAAAAGTTAAGGACCCCAAAAGTAGTAACAAATTTCCCAAAATGTTCTTGGAATAGCAAACAATATACAGTTGTGGGAAAAAAGCATATCATTTGTTACAACGGGCTCTATAAATACCGAAATTTATTAAATGAATGTTTTAAAAAGGCTGCTTCCATTCATAAGACTTTATAATGGGTTGACTTATTTTTGACATGATTGGCTTTATAATGGGTTGACTTATTTTTGACATGATTGGCATACTGTCATTATGGTAAACAAGCTTTTAGTGGTACAAAAACAATAACGTGGCTTTTGTACCAAGAGAGACACTAATTTTTGCTCTTATTGAGAGACTATTTTCTTTAGAATTTTTTGCTCTAATTAAGGGAAAATTTCATTAATATTAATTTTCACAAATTCTATCGTTTTCTGCCCCACTTTGCATTTGTAGTCTTATATATTAGATACTTCTTCTCGAGTTATTTTTGCAATTTTATTAATATTTTTGCTACAATAATACGTGTCTGTATTTTAATATATATATTTTTTAAACAAATAACTGTTATTATCATTTTTTTTAGTATTTTGTTACCTTTTAGTCATTCTTATCTGTAAATTCCTGAGTTGTGTTTATCTGGTTGTGAAAATATTTGGCATTAAATGTCTACTTTTGCAATTTAAGTATTTACAGTAGTAAAATCATACTCAGTTTTTTATCTAAAAGTACTTAAGCACAGCAAAAAATGAGACAAACAGAGAAATAGACAAACGAACAGACAGACAAATTAAGATAATAAACATAACTGTCAAATCATGTGTATCTTTAAGTGATGGATGAACAATGATATCAGTGGTTAAAAATTTAATTTATTTCTCTCATTTTTTGTCATACATCTCCCTTAATTATATTAAATTTAAAAAAAATGCTTAAAATTTTATTAAAACAATTCAAGAAAATCAAAATTTATTTAATTATCTCGAATATAATAAAGAATTTTTGTAAACAGACAAATTTGTCGGATGATGAAATATTTAAAAATTGATCAACAAAACACTGATGACGCAAAAATAAAGAAATAAAACTAAGACCTTTATTTTATATATTTTATACATTCTCTGTCATACAAAATTTTGTAGGATGAGATATTCCATACAAAATTTTGTCGGATAAACCAAAAATGTCTTCTTGAAAGATAAAGCAGTAAAGGAATATATAAGATGCTTAACTGGTTACTTGTATTTAATACAACAATATTGAATAGATTTTCGATTTGAAAAATTTTACTCAGACAATTCATATACAAACTTTTGTTGGAATACACCACTTTGTACATTGACAATTTTAGCATATGTACTTCAAATCGATAATCCATTAGTGAATTTTATCACGAGACAGATGAAGAGCCCATTGGTCTTAGCGCAGTTTAGATGTAGAGTAACACAAATATCACAATATTTTTCCTATCCACTTTAAAGCCTTCTTGCCACAGTGACAAGATGCCAAATTAGGCCAAAAATAGGTGGACACATTGAAAATTCATATGAATGCAAGCAGTCCTTTTATAAATGTTTCTCAAATTTCGGTATTTTTGTAGCTACAAAAAAAAACTTTTTGAGAAACTTTGACCGCTTGTGACCTTTTCTTCAACAAATCCACACCAGCATCAGCAACATAAAATTTTTGACCAGAAAGTTACGAAAAATATCTCATCATCCGTTATGCAGCAAGAATATATTTTTAGAATACTTGATATTATTTTCCTTGCTATGTTTTGGTCCATACAGAAACTTTTTGCACTTTACATGTTTCTAAACCTGTATTTGCTTTAACTTTTCTTCCGAATTAGTCCGAGCACAGAGCTAACCAGCCTGCTTTCTTACCGTATGTGTTGGGAGCTTTTTTGAAAATATATTTTTCTTTTTGACTTTAGAAGCATCATGTGGACCATTTCTTCTACCTGAATTAACAAACTTTCAAACTACGCCAAGTTGCAGTCTAAGAAGAAGTTTGAATATAAATAAATTTCATATTCTTTTAATCATATTATTTATATGATCGCTTGCTGAAGTGGCCCATAATAAATAAATATAATGATTTATATAAGTTTGCAATTATTTACCTCTTTTAAAGTATTTTACCTCTATACTTCTCCATTTTACAACATCCTTTTTCAATTTAAAGTATCTTATCAAACAATTTAGTAATACAAAAAAAGAAATTAATTACTCCATTAAATTCATCTCAAAATAAACGCTTTATTTCAAGTTTATTTATGCCCCACAAAACATTAAATGGTTTCCACCTTTTTTCAGCTGAAAAAAAAATCTCGTGAAAAAAACTTGTTTTGAACATAATTTTCTTTTTGGCGAACTTTTTCTTTTAACTGATAAATTTAATTAATTACATCAAAATTTCTTTACCTCAATTTTTTATCAGAAGAAAAAATCTTATAAAATTTTAAGAATTTCATTATTGTTTTCTTTCAGCAACCGAAAGAAGTTAAATAAAATAAGCAAGAATGTTATATTCGGCTATGCCGAATCTTTAATACCCTCCATTATGGTTCGTACACAGTCACACACGTGTACAATATAAATTTTTTTTGGAATATCCAACGGAACACTTATATTTTTGTTATATTTTTGGCATTAACTTTTTTCTACTGAACCGATTTTGATAAGTTTGGAAAACATATAGCAGAATTTTATTATAATATATCGATTTATAATTCACAATATTACGTAAGTTTAAAAGATACCTCAGATATCGAACTATGTCCTTAAATATACTAAACCAGTTTTGCTGGTTTTTAATTGGAGACTTCTCAGGACAATAGAAAATACCCAGACTAAATTTCATTGAGCTCTGACAATTGTTGTGGATGTAAGCGTGACATCATACCGACAGACGGACAAAGCTAAATCGACTCAGATTTTGGTTTGATGCAAGAATATATGTACGTTATTTAGGGCTACACATGGAATGTTAAAGTTAATATACTCTCTTCACCACTTGTGATGGAGAAGGGCAATATTTGGCTATGCCGAATATTCAATACCCTTCACCACAAATATACGTAAAGTAAATACCTAATATTTCCTAACATACATTCACAACATTGGCACAAACAATTTATATTAGTTTTTGTTAAATATAACATGGAACACTTAATGAGTCATATTTTTGGCGATAACTTTTTTCCACTGAACCGATTTCGATTATTTTTGGAAGTGTAATGAAGTTTACATAACTAAATATTATGGCGAAATTTGATTTTAATAAAGTTCTTCGCATGAATCTAGAGGTAACCTCTGATATCGGTTTGTATCAGAAACTTCGCAGGACCATAACAAATACTCAGACCAAATTTCATTGAGCTCTGTCAATTATTGTGGTTGTGTGTTAGACTAAGCTAAATCGTCTCAAATTTTGATTTTATTTGATGTAATGCATATATACATTATGGGGTCTGAAATGATTCCTTCTTAGCATTGCACACAGAATAACAAAGTTAATATACCCTCTTCAACACTTGTGATGGTGGAGGGTATAAAAATAAAAGAAAAACTTAAAGATACTTTATTACAACAACAATTTATTTATTTTTTTTTTTCAAATTTAATATTATTTTTGTATATATTGTTGTTGTTAAATTGTAACTTTTTCTGTTGATTGTTGTTTTTGTTATATTTTTCTTATTTGTTGTTGTAGTTGTTATTACTGCTCTGCTGTTGTCTTGATAAATTAGTTACTGATAACACACTGTTTTGTTGTTATTGTTATTATTATTGTATGTTGCCATGTGTTGTGATGATTTCTTCTTCTTCTTCAACTTTTTTACTTTTATTATTATTTTTTCTTATTTTGCGTCTTTTACTCTTTTTAAGTTTTATTTTAGCAACTTGTTGTATTTAAGTTAAACTTATTTTTATTTTATTACTAAATTACCACTACAACAACAGTTTCTACTTTGCTACTACTACTACTACTACTTTATCTCATTTATTCAGGGTTTTATATGGACTTTATATATTCGAAAACAGAAACTACCTTCAATTTGTTTGTATGTTGAAAGTATCTAGTAAGAAAAAAAACTTTATCTACTTTTTCACTTCTTTTTTTAACTTGAGGCACAAGGCTTTTTAGTTTGTGCCTTTACAGAAATTATTATTAAGTTTTCGATATATGAAATCCCGTGATGTTAAAGAATGATATCTTAGTAAAATGTTGTTATAAGCTAAAATTTTTGCTTCTTCTTTTGAGTTAAAACTGAGATTAGTGTGTGTCGAATAAATCGAAATTGGAAAATATTATTTGAAACCGATCGGTTTTCCGTAAACCAAAAAACCGGTTAACCAGTTTCGATTTTTGAATACACTGCTATTGTGACTCTATACATATGACAAAAATAAGATTCAGAAGTTTCAGAAATATGCGAAATTAAAAATAAAGTTTATCAAGGATATACAACTTTTTAATTTTAAAAGGTTATCTCAGATATCGTTCTATAACTTTATTTCTACTGTACTAAATTTACCGATTTTAAATAGAAAACTTACAGTTATAGTTTTTTGAAGATCCTTCAATTATTGTGGATGTGAGCGTATCAAAAACGAACAGACGGGGGATCAGAAGGTCACTGCTAAATCGACTCAGATTTTGCTGTGATGAACGAATATATACTTTATAGGGGTCTAAGATGATGCACATTTGGCGTTTAAAACTGAAAAAGAAATTTAATTTAATATAAATATATAATATATTTTGAGTTCTTCAAACTTGTTGACTTTAAAAAACATTTAAAAATCTTCGAGTTCTAACGTTTTAATAGATTCATATGTAAGAAGTTTATATCCTGGCTAAAAATCCTAAAATAACTCTATCTTTTGAATATTATTTAATGTATGATGGAATTTCACAGGCACAACATTGAAGAACCATCCACTGCTGTGAATCTGCGCTACTTCAAATAAATTTAAAAAGCGCGAAGTTCTCCCAAATCATTGCACAAAATTATAGAAAAAAATTTGTGTTGAATTTTTTGAAAAACGTCTCTGGACCGAGAATTCCCTTTTTCTGTAGTTATAATATTCGGAAAAACTCATGATTATTTTTCTTTTGCGTCATCAGCATTCAGAATTTATTTTGCTTAAAGAATTAATACTTTTATGTTACTGCCTTAAATATAGGTATTTTTTCTAAACATAGATATGTATTAGTATGCGTCTATATAGATTTTTGTTTAGAAATCTTATCGATTTTACTTAATTAACACTCTATACCTTTTTTATCCGATATATTGCTTTCATTTACTTTCAACATAGTAGGAATTTTTGTACGTAATTAAACAGAAACAGGTTGGTACTTTATATAAGAAAATTGTACCAATAAATTTCAAGAAAAGTACGTTCAAATCTTATGAGGGGTTTAAACTTGAACCCGTTTAAATTTAATTAGCTTTTTGTATTTAGAAAAGTATATTTAACTAATGTAGTCTTATCTCATGTAATATCTTAATGTAAACTTATTTTGAGAAAAAGTACCCGCCATTTTTTGTCCCCTTAAAGATGTCTTCGATACGTCTTTATATATTCTAACTGCTACCGCATGTGTGTTTGTGTATAAAGAAGTGTTTACATATTTGTCTGCATATTTGTATGGCATCTTGTTGTGGTGATATAGATTACAGGGCATAATTTTATCTATATTTTATAGGTAACATGGGTAACTAACAACTAAAATATTATCGCTTTTTGATGACCCTACAATAGAAAATAATGATTCTAAAAAACATTTGCCATATCGAAACTTTAGAATCCTTAAAGATTTACATGTACTATGAAAAGATTTTTCGGAATTGAAGAAATATAGTTTCAATGTGAATTTTTGCCTTAGTGGCTGATCTTTGGATCGTATTCTACACTGAGCCAAAAAAAAGGTAGTAAATATAATGAAAAAGGGTGTAGAAATGTAGAAAAGTAGGTTAAATATCAGTCAACGAAACCTTTATTAATCACAATGAAAATTTTCTTTAATTTTATGTAAATTCTTTAAATTGACGCACAATTGTCAATATGAATATTTGAATTCGTTAAAAAAATGTGTTTAATTTCAATAAATATTATTCAATTTGAACAGTTTATTCAAATTAACTTCATTTTAGTATGTAGAATTGAACAAATTTGCATTATTTTACTTACGCTGCGTTACTGCTCTTAATATCTGTTGATATGACAAATTTTTCTTTTAATTTTTTTAACGAAATTTCAATTAATTTAACATCTTTTAATAAATTTTTATTATTTTTTATAACTTTATTTGATGAAAATTCATCAATTTGAAGAAAAATTATGTTAATTAGAATAAAAATCTGTTTCCTAAACACCTTTTTCGTTAAAGTTCTACAAAAAATTTTTGTTGGAATTACCTACAACATTTGGTTCAGTGTATACATTTTCCAAAGTGGGCATTAAAAAATGGCTCGATTTGAGAAATCGGATTTTGAGGAAATTTTAGAAGCATGTAACCACGTTTCTCAAACTGTATGCACATTTTTGTAAATTTTATCAGAGCTGGCGGACTGAGATAACTGAACTTTAATATCGATATTTTCAGAATGAAATCGGGGCTTCTATAAATGTTAAAATCTTTTTATAATCAATGAAGATGTTAAATCTAAAGAATTAACCTTTCTTTACAATCTGAAATTCCGGATATCAAGCCAACAATATTCTGATCAAATGAAGTTAATATTGTCGGATATCTGGACACCAAAGGAACTCATAATCAAAGCGATGAATCCTTCAATATGACACAATAATTTCAATTAACATTTCAGAAATTTTCTAATATCAGCAGCCTCAAATGAAGCGCATTCTTAAGTAGTTCTATATCTTCCCTAAAAGTCATTATTATTGTATTTTTTCTGCTAAACTGTTGAAAGTTGGCAACATGGCGTAAATTGAATTAAGTTAAATATATAGTAAATATATACTTTTTTTCTTTCTTGATTATAATATTTTCCATATTAAAGTGTAAATATTGGTTTAATTGAAATTGTTTGTATATTGAAACGGAATTATATGTATTAAAGTGGGTGGTATATTGGGGCTTAAATATGATTATTCTTAACTATTAAGAAATAATTAAAGAAATTTTCTATATATATTTTGTGTGTATTATTTTATGCTTCAATAGTTTGGATGATGATATTTATTAGAAGGCAAAAGTAATTAGTTTTAATATGAAATTAAGCTTAATTATTAATTGAGATGAAAAATAACTATTTATAAAATTACATTATAGTTCATTTGTGTAAAAATGGAATTTAATTAAGTTAATACAATAAACTATATGATACTCTACTTATATAGAAATTATATCAAGGTAGTTTTGAGGACTTGGAACAAATACCACTCAAGACCTTGTTTTCCATAATGATAGGATGCCATGACAGGTCAAATCTAAGTAGACACATTATGAAGTCTTATGAAGGGAAGCAGCCTTTTTGTCATTATTTCTTGATGTAAATTTCGGTATTTATAGAGTCCGTTTCAAAAAATGATTTTTAAAGAAAATTTTGACTGCTTTTGGGTCCTAAATGTTCTTTAACATTCCCTAGAGCAAGAATATTTTTTACAAAAACTTATCTTCAATTTTCGATCTCGGCTTTTGGCCTCTAAATTTTTAGCATAGATCCTTTCTGCAACTTTTGAACCTTAACCATGTGTTCATTTACCTGAACCAAATTTTCTTTCAAGAAATTCTTTCGGTACTGTTTAATAACATTAGCTTGGCCAGCTTTTTGTAGGATCAAAAATATTAGCACTTTTTCCTGGTCACTTATTTCAATCAGATTCACTGACATATTCATTGGTTTAAAATTAAACATGTTTTACAAAGTTAACTTGATCCAAACAAAATGTAAAATAATACTTTTATCGAAAAACATGTGTTAAGAATTTTTCAATCGCATTCCTTGATAAATAATTTATCTTCAGAAAAATATTCTATAAAAAAAGTCTAAAAATATTTTTGACGGATGTGTACAAGTATTGTCGGACGACTATATATAACAAATCAGAAAACTGAATCGATCTGTCTCTTGAAAATGTATGCGCCTAGAAGGATTAAAATAGCTGTATTGGTTTATTAGCAAAAAAGTTATAAACCGATATTTGGGATGACTTCAATATTCCGAAAGAGATCTTTTCTAAAATGTTTAACAAAAAAATATTTAAATTTAAACGAACTTGAACTATATCATTCAGTTATATGTACTTCATCACCATTCAAATAACCATCAAATCGAATAAACAGTAAAAAAAGTTATACGGAAAGTTTTGATACTCCGGACAACCTAACACCTCCACTCGGAGACACTTATGGTCCATTGTGATCCCTTCAGAAGGAAATTGTAGCTGCAATCCCCATTCCAAAAGTGCAACCTTCGTCTAAAGCGCCCATGACCCGTTAAGACTCTTATCAAGGCTTTCATTCCCTTGTACCACATGTCAATGATGTTGTCTGTACCTCCAGTCTTATACTGTGACCATAAGTCCACCCGACAATCAGACCTTTCCCTTCGTGCATGGTTCACTTGAGTCTGAAGTCTCCTATCAATTTCACGAAAGAAGATGCCCATAGGTGGCCTTACCATCACATTATCACCTACCAGGGTCATGTTCGATTCCTTTCTTGCCAGTTCATCTGCAATTTTGTTGACAGAAACATTTCAATGGCCATTCGGTGCAATTGTTTATTTAATTACTTAAAATATATGTTATTAAGCTCTCTAATAAGACCCCTTCCTGGAAAGCAGTTTTAAGCTTATAAATTCATTAAATATTGAACGATTCGATTTTTCTAGCTCCCATACAAGACCTCTTCTGTAAATCAATTTTAGGCTTATAAAAGTCTTAATTATAGACCAATTTAATTGAAATTTGCACTTAATTTTACCAACATCGGTTCATGTTTGCTATAGTTCCCATATAACGCCCCTTACCTGAAGGCAGTTCTGAGATTATAAATTTCATAAATATTAATTTAAAATATATTAAAATTTGGCCTAATAATTTTTATAATTTGATGAACATCGGACCCGAAAAGAAGTTTAAAGCGTAACAGACTCTTCAATTTCATTGCAATTTGGTTCATTTATTATTTAAATTGTCATCAATAAGAATCTAATTTGATTATTATCGGGCCTTATTTGGTTATAACTCCATTATTACAAAATTTGCGGGAATAATGTTTTAGGCTCAAAAGATTTTTGAAAATGTAGAAAAATTCAATCATAATTCAATATGTCACCATATTTCGATGTAGTTTTTGTAGAGGCCCTTTTTTCGAAATCGGTGTCAATTTTATGCTACTAAAAAGTACATTAATGAGTGGATAGTTTTTTCCGGAAATATTAAAGAATTTTGTCCGATGATCACAAAAGTTAATACTAAGGAAATATAGTGAAAATTTTTGTTTGTCAGATGACCAAAATGATTTTTTTCTTATTTTTAAACATCCCTTTACCACTGTATTCAAGATTTACTCTCTATTACATTTTCTGTAACTTTGGGAAAAAATAATCTTTAAATTTAAAATCTTTCTTTGTTTTCCCTAAAATATGGCATAAATTGACCACCATCATCACCATCAAACCAAGTCATCAACAAAAAGAAAGGAACCCTTTTTTTGGTTGCAAAAAAAAAAAATAATAAAATTAAGCGAAAATTTAAGCAAAACTAAATAAAATGTTTACTAACGTCCAACCTCAATGATGCTTGAAAAACACACACGTAGTTTGAAAATCGTGATATTTTTATATCGTCACCGTCATCAACTCAAACATCAGCAGCACAACATCAACATCATCATTATTATGTTTGCAGACTGACAAAACCTCCAAAAAAAAAGTACAGAGAATTGAATGCAACAAAATTTCATTAAAAATTTAAAAACTCAAAAAACGTTAAAAATTTTTGCACAAAATACAAAAGAAATAAACATTAAAAACACAATATAAACCTTTTTGCAAAAACAACATCAATTCACATAAAAGGCCGCTGGTCATGAAACACATTAAGCGGCAAATTATGCAGACCCAGCACAAGTTGTTGATTTGAAGTGCTTTTTTTTTAAAGGTTTTCTTCATTTAGAAACCCCCCGATGAAAAAGTATATAAAACAAAAATACATTCATTCAGTCTCGATTTGATCATAAAAAATGCAATCATTTAGATTTTAGTCTTTTTTTTATATTTTCGATTTAAAAGATGCATTTTGAAATTTCAAAGAAATGAAAATGAAAGCTAAAGATACTGAAGTGAATACACGAAACCTTTAAAACATAAAATAAGAAATACAAACTTTTAAAAACGTTTACGATGTCTGAAATCGTGATGTACGAAACCTTATTAAAACATAAATCACTAAAGTGATTTTAAGCGATATTAAAGAATTGATTATAAAACCCAATAGGAAAATTTTGGCAAAAGGATTTTCAAATTTTAAATATTGAAAATTTTATAAAAATATTTCAGTTGTGTTTTTAGTCCTGGTTTAGTTCTAATTCTGGTTCTAGTCCAGATTTTAGTTCAGTTTCTACATCAGTTTCTCGTTCAGGTTTTAGTTTAGATTCTAATTCCGTTCTGGTTCAGTTCTAGTTCAGTTCTAGTTTCGTTCTACTTCAGTTCAAGTTCAGTTCAAGTTTAGTTCAAGTTCAGTTCCAGTTCAGTTCTAACTCAGTTCTACTTCAGTCCTACTTCAGTTCTATTTCTCGTCCTAGTTCAGATTCCAAGTCAGGTTCTGGTCCAGGTTTTAGTTCAGTTCTAGTCCAGTTTCTAGTTCAGTTTCTACATCAGTTTCTCGTTCAGGTTTTAGTTCAGATTCTAGTTCAGTTCTGGTTCAGTTCTAGTTTAGTTCTAGTCCAGTTCTAGATCAGTTCTTGTTCAGTCTTACTTTAGTTATAGTTCAGGTTCTACTTCAGGGTTTTGTTCAGGTTCAAGTTCTGGTCCAACTTTAGTTCTAGTTCAGTTCAGTTCAAGTTATGGTTCTTGTACAAGTTCAAGTTCGGGTTGTAGTTCAGTTCAGGTTTTTTTTCTGGTTCTGGTTCAAGTTGTAGCTGAGGTTCTAGTTCAGGTTTTAGTTCAGTTCAAGTTCAGTTCCAGTTCAGTCCTAATTCAGTTCTACTTCAGTCCTACTTCAGTTCTATTTCTGGTCCTAGTTCAGATTCCAACTCAGGTTCTAGTCCAGGTTCTAGTTCAGTTCTAGTTCTGTTCCATTTCATTTCTAATTCAGTAATAATTCAGTTCTACTGCAGTCCTACTTCAGTTCTAGTTTAGGTTTTAGTTTAGTTCTAGTTTAGTTCTAATTCACGTTCTAGTTCTAGTTCAAGTTCTAGTTTAGATTTTATTTCAGGTTCTAATTCAGTTCTAGATCAGTTCTTGTTCAATCTTACTTTAGTTATAGTTCAGGTTCTATTCCAGGTTCAAGTTCAGGTTCTAGTTCAGGTTAGAGTTCAGGGTTTCGTTCAGGTTCTAGTTCAGCTTTTAGTTCAGGTTCTAGTTGAGGTCAGATCTAGTTCAGTCCTACTTTAGTTCTAGTTCAGTTCTAGTTCCTTGTTCAAGTTCAAGTTCAAGTTCAAGTTCGGGTTCTAGTTCAGTTCTGGTTCTTTTTCAGGTTCTGATTCAAGTTCTAGCTCAGGTTCTAGTTCAGGTTTTAGTTCAGTCCTAGTCCAGGTTCTAACTCAGGTTCTAGTTTAGGTTCTATTTCAGGTTCGAGTTCAATTCTTGTTGTGCTCTGGTCCGTTTCTTCTTTGGATCTACTTCTTTTTATAGCTATTTATGCTTATTATATTTATAGTTCTCTTAAAATATATTTAAATTCTATTACAAAATATTTAAAATTCATTGATATATTGAATAAGCCCCCTTTTCCCATGATTTCCTTTAAAAAAACACACATCATCAGTATTTATTTCTTTTTATTTCATACGAGTTTTATGTTAATTTTTTTAAAAAAGTTTATTGCTCCCAAAATTGCAAGTAAATTTTTATATTATTTATTTTTTTCGTAATATTCCTAGAATATATTTATATTATTTCTTTTTATTTTTTTTAATATTTTTTCAGCTTCTTTTACTGATGATTTACTGCCAAAAAATATATATTTATATGCATTTGCCAAATGAAATGTATGCGGTTTTCATTTAAATATATCGCACTTTAAATTGTATGAGAATATTTTGTGAATGCAAAATTACGTGTTAAAAATTCCTTTTGAAAATCAGATACAAAGAAAAAATCTTAAAGTTATTTCTGGTTAGGAAGAGAGATATATAGAGAAATTAAATAGGGTAATTTTTTTCTAAGAAAAAATTGATGAATTTTAACAAAGATGTGTGAGAAATTTTGAAGAAATAGGAATATATTTGTCAAAGAATAAATTTTGATCTTAAGTAAATGAACGGTGGAGTGGGGAAGAGTTATAAATTACATTTTGATCAATAAGTGTGAAAATTATAGTTTATAGAAGTCTAGTTTAGTTTATAACTGATCTTTTTTATAGCCAAAACTATAATATATCAGACGTTATGTTTTAGTCGAAATTAAACTATAAACTATTCCGTAGTCTTAGGGTTGAGAACAAAAAACCTTTCTGTTTTATTATTAAGTGTTTTCAATTTACAAAAAATATAATTTAAATTAAACGTGATGAAATTTTTAACAATCTTCGAAAACCCCTCATTCACGTTTTTATTGTTCTTTCTGTCACTTTGTTCGATCAGGTGGTCCACCACCGTTTGAAATCTATCACATTTTTGGACACTTTTTTGTGATCTTCAATACTCTTTAAACAAGAGCCTAATATCATTCTACTAGCCTTAGCTCCGGGAAGTTTGACGGATTTGCCTCTCCAGGTACTCATTATTGTCTTCTACAACTTAAGGGTTTGTTTACCAGAATACCAAGTCATGCTTAAAATTATTGTACACATTATCAAGTCGTATTATGAGAAGCAGCTTTATATGTAACATTCCTTGACGGAAATTTCGATATTAAAAAATCCAGTTGTACCGCAACTACATATTGCTTTCATACCAAGAAATTTTAGGGAAATTTTGACTGCCTTTGGGTCCTAAACTTTTCTTCAACATTCCCTCTAGCATCACCAACACAAAATGCTTGACCATAGAGATGAAGAAAAATCGTTTTGTCATCTATTTTTTTAGAAAACCTGATTTAAATTTCCGCTTTCTATTTTTGAACTCTTAATTTAAGTATCGTTTCACTCAAGCGATTTTTATACTTTCATTATCTTTAATATTTCGTATCAAATAATCTGAGCACTGAGCCAACCGAGTTGTTTTCTTAACAGATGTGTTAGGAGATCTTTTGAAAATTCTTTCTATTTTAAGGCTTCAGAAAGAGTTCTTTTTCTTGAACCAGGTGTTCTATCAACGGACAGGTTTGAATGCTTGGCCAATGGCTTGGCTGGTCACACATCTAAATGAGATTAAAAATATACCCATTTGTTTGAAATTAAACATGTTTTACAAGGTAACTTGACCAAAAAGGCCAAATAATACTTGGGTTAAAAGTTTTAATAAAAAAACGTGTGTTAAGAATTTTTCGATCCTGCTCCTAAGTACATAAGCACCCCTTTTACTGCAGAAATTGCCTTTAGTCTAGTCTACCTATAATCTTGTCTACTAGACTAAAGATTCTAACGCCTTGCATGTACATTCTGATCAGAAAGAAGCTTTCATATTTGATGAATTGCAATCTAAAAATATTTTCAATTAATATTCGAATTTAATTTTCGAAAAAAATGTTTAATCACTTTTTAATGCATTTTTGTAAGTCTGTAGAAAAAATCTTTTTTCTTCACAGATTTCAGTGAAATATTGCATATAATTTCACGCCCTCTTTTTTAAAATTTGTTTCTCCTCCATTTAATCTCCCCTATCTGAATATCTCTCTTTCGCCCAACAAACCAAAATATTGGCTACATTTTGACGTCTCTCTAAATGCCATTTAAATAACAACAAAAACAACTTGTTTTACTGCATTCTAAATAAATTCTTTTTACGTTTTGAATTTTGAAACGTAAAATTCAACAAAATAAATCGGCTATTCCGAATCTTAAATACCCTCCATCACAAATGCACTTATATAAAATCGTTTTTCTTAAATATAATCTATCGATTTCTGATTGACAGTTTTACGATAACTCAGCTATCGGTCTATATACCAATTTTGCTGATTTAAAACAGGAAACTTCTCAGGACTACAAATAATACTTTGGCCAAATTTCATTGAGATCGGTCAATCTTTGTGGATGTGAGCGTATCAACAACAGACATATAGTCAGGCAGACGGACTCAGATTTTGATTTGATACGAAAACGTATATATGATTCCTTCTTAGTGCTACACACGAAATGACCATGTTAATATACCCTCTTCACCACTTGTGGTGGTGTAGGGTTTTACAACAAATAAAAAATCTGAACAAATATTTAAACATAAAAGTTGGTGTTTCTTTAGAAAAAATATCAGAATTATATACTTTTTTTATTTTGTGAGTATAATTTAATGACTTTTTTTGCTGTTGTTGCTTTTTTTCAATTCTGCAACAAGTGTAAAATTAGCCACTGATGTCATCATTGACAGGCACAAAAGTTTATGGGAAATTAATGTTCTTTTTTTCACAGATAATACTCTTTTTTGCGCTTTAATACCTTTAGTATTAAATTAGTTGTGTTTTAGAGGCATTTAAATGTTAGTTTAGTTTAAATACTTAAACAAAATTTTGTGATAAGAGAGTCTGCGGTACTGAAGTCATTGGACGTCCTTGATTTTTAGCATAACGTTTTTGCAAAGTATTAGAAAAAGAATTACTGAGAAAGGTTTTCGTTGATTTTTATAACATTTTATTGCTTTATGAATGCTGTGTGCCATTAGTCTAAGCTAAATATCATATTAATCAGTTGATTTTCATGAGATCATTGTAATTAAACCAGAAACAACGTTGAACTAAAAAAAAGCAAATTGAATTAGAACTACAACCGCACTGACTTATAACTGAATTATTAGCTGAACTAGAAACAAAACTAGAATTTGAACTAAAACATGGACTAAAATTTGAAATAGGTGTGAACTAGAACTAAAATAGACGTGAAATAGAAATGAGCTTATATACGAACTAGAAACTAAACATTAACTAAATTAGAAACAAACTGCAACAAACTGCCGAACTTGAAATAAAACTGAACGAAACTTAACTAGAAGTAAATAAGAATCTGAAGTAAATCCTGAACTAGGGCTTGAACCTGAACTAGATCCTTATTTTTAAGCTGAACTAGATCCTGATTTTTAAGCTGAACTAAATCCTGATTTTCAACCTGAACTAGTAACTGAACCAAACACTGGTTTCGAAGATAATTAAAACATGAATTAGAACCTTAAAGAGAAATGAATTAGAAGTAAACTAGAAATGAACTCGAACTAAACTAGAACTGCAATAGAACTGAAATAGAACTGAAATAGAACTGAAATAGAACTGAAATGGAATTAAAATAGAAGTGAAATAGAACTGAACGAGAAGTGAAATAGAACTGAACTAGAACTGAAATGGAATTAAAATAGAACTGAAATAGAACTGAAATAAAACTGAACTAGAACTGAAATAGAACTGAAATGGAATTAAAATAGAACTGAAATAGAACAGAAATAGAACTGAAATAGAATTGAAATAGAACTGAACTAGAACTGAACTAAAACTGAAATAGAACTAAAATAGAACTGAACTAGAACTAAACTAGAACTCGAACTGAAATAGAGCTGAACTAGAACTGAATTAGAACTGTTTTAATTCAGAATTTAATCCTTTAACTATGTAATTTTGCTTAATTCTTAACTTAATTCTCATTTTATTATTGGAATCTCTAAATTTCTGTTAATATCCACTTTTTTATGTACTACAGTGCTTCCGTTATCGTTGTAAAAATTTTGGACTTTTTCATCTGCGTTTTACTGGCCACTCCAGTGTGACGACGCCATATAAATGTGTATCGTGATACGATTGAAATGTTTTTTACCATTAAGTGTGACAGTGGGGCAGTTTTCTAATATCAAGGTGAAAGTTACTTGATAACTTTTTAGTTCATTAAATCAAACATCAGATATATATCCCCGTGGAAGCTATGAATTGCCGCTAAACAAATATAATTTAAAAGAACTGGGCATATATAAGTGCATCTGAAATTATGTCTATTTTTTATAGGAATAGATTTTTAACATTATGTAATTAATAAAAAAACATTTGAAAATTTACAAAAATGTTTTATTTTCACATTTTTGTTATATATTTTTAACTGACATCGAGGAGTAAAATATATATTGGACTTTGAAGAAAACATATGCATTTTAAAATTCTGGCTTTTCGATTTGAGTAATTAAGCTATAATTACAGTATTATAAAAAGTAGGTTGAATTTCAGAAAGGTATAGATATGGAACAGGCTTCTTAAGAATTTTTTTCTATAACTTAAAAAGAGTGTAACACTCCTTATGAATAGATAGATTAAAAATTTTAATTATAAAACTAAATACATCCTAAACAGTAAGATGTAACCTACCCATACACTAGGTTTTTATAGGTCTCTGCTGATAGAACTCACTCATATAAGAACCTTTAAAAACGGTTTAAATATTGGGAATGTGAATCGTTTCAAATATTTTAATGACCCAAGAGGACAAACTTTGGAACCCTGTGGATTGACTCTCGTTAGGTCCAGATTAAAAATTTAAACTCGCCCGCACTTTTACTATTGCTATGTAAATTTCAATAAAATCGGACTAGCGTTTCGGATGATTTCAGACTCTTTTTTTTTTTTTTTTTTTTTTTTTTTGAAAAACTGTGTGATTCTTTAGACTAAAAAATTTAATATTTCCAAATAGTTCTGTTCGATTTCAGTTCCTCGATTTTTGTCATAATTTTACTTTAAAAAACTCTTTCAATTTTAAATCGAAGTTATCAGCCTATCAAAGTCAAGTGAGTTATATTTTTTTCAATGAAAAGCATTTATTGCGCAGAAAATAATTTTCCAAATAATTTACCACACTTGCGATATATAAAATTAATAAGAAAAATATGAAGTTTATTAAAAATTTTATTTTTGCTTTTCCTATTTGCAAAAGCTTTGTCAGCCATAAGTTATTAATAGTTTAGCAAAACTATTAATAAATATGTTATAATAATATTTTTGTCATTATCAATGCTTGTGTTTTAGCGTAAATATATAATTAAATTACTTAGTAATAATTTATATTTATTTTGTTAAAATACACCATTAAACATTAAATACCCCATCATTATATGCTACAACAAACGTACACACATATATTTGTATATGTACAATATCTATGATTTAGTATAAATACAAAACAACAACAATAATAATAAAGTTATATATAAAATATATATAATACTAAAATACAATGTGGTTATAATACATGTTCGTTACAATATTTATATTTATTTTTGAATACAAAAAACAACAACAACAAAACCAATACATTTTACAGATCGCTGTTCACGGTCTGTTGTTGTTTCTTTTTTTTTCATTTATTTAATTAAAAATTCTAAAGACACCTCATTATTACGAATCATTTTACAATATAATGGTTTTTTAATTAGCTTTGTTAACAAAAAAATTTATAATAAATAATATTCGGTAAATAACATTATTCATATTATGTTCATTTAATATACAAAACGAAAAAAAATGATATATTGAGATATCTTATTGTGCATGAATTTAATAAGGAAATAATGGTTTGGTTTTACCGAAATATGAATACTACAATTGCATACAGAATATTGAAACAGATATGAATTGTTCAGATGGGAAATGAAAAATTTAATGAATGCAAATTATCAATAAGATACAGTGGTACTAAAGGTAGAAAAGTATGAGTAGAGAAGGTTTAGTTTAGTTCTACTTCAGTTCTTGTTTAGTTCTAGTTCAGTTTTAGTTCAGTTCTAGTTCAATTTCTAGAATCTAGTTCTAGTTCTAGTTCAGTTCTTAGTTCAGTTCTAATTGAAGTTCTAGTTCTGTGTTAGTTCAGTTCTAATTGAGTTTTAGTATACTTCTAGTTCAGTTCTAGTTCAGTTCTAATTAAATCTAGTTCAGTTGTAGATCAGTTCTAGTTCAGTTATAATTGAGTTCTACTTCAATTCTATTTCAATTCTAGTTTAGTTCTAGTTTAGCTAGTTCAACTATTTCAATTTCAATTCTAGTTCAGTTCTAGTTCAGTTCTAGTTCAATTCTATTTCAGTTTTAGTTCAGTTCTAGTTCAATATTTCAGTTCTAGTTCAGTTTTAGTTCAGTTCTAATTGAATTCTAGTTCTGTGTTAGTTCAGTTCTAATTGAGTTTAGTTTACTTCTAGTTCAGTTCTAGTTCAGTTCTAGTTCAGTTCTAATTGAGATCTAGTCACTTGTAGATCAGTTCTAGTTCAGTTATAATTGAGTTCTACTTCAATTCTATTTCAATTCTAGTTCAGTTCTAGTTCAGTTCTAGTTCAGTTCTAGTTCAGTTCTAGTTCAGTTCTAGTTCAATTCTATTTCAATTCTAGTTCAGTTCTAGTTCAGTTCTAGTTCAGTTCTAGTTCAGTTCTAGTTCAGTTCTAGTTCAGTTCTAGTTCAATTCTATTTCAATTCTAGTTCAATTCTAGTTCAGTTCTAGTTCAGTTCTCGTTCAGTCCTAGTTCAATTATAGATCAGTTCCATTTCAGTTCTATTTCATTTCTAGTTCAATTTTAAATCAGTTCTAGTTCAGTTTTAGTTCAGTTCTAGCATAGTTGTAGTTCAGTTCTATTTCAACTCTAGTTCAGTTCTAGTTTAGCTGTAGTTCAGTTCTAGTTCAGTTGTTTTTCAGTTCTAGTTCAGTTCTAATTCGTTTCTAATTCACTTCTTTTCTTTCTAGCTCACTTGCAGTTCAGTTTTAGTTCAGTTGAAGTTCAGTTCTACAGCAAGTTTCTAGTTTAGATTTTAGTCCAGTTTTTAATTCATGTTTTAGTTCAATCTCGTCATAGCTAATGTTTTAGTTGAAGTTCCATTTTAGTTTCTAGTTCTATTCAAGGTCTGCTCCAATTTTTTACTTAAATTAATATTCAGTTCTATTTTAAGTTTTTTTGCTTTGAGATACGAATGATCGACGAGGCCAATTTGGAAAACTGTAAAAAATTATTTTAGAACTACCCTGTACTGCATTAAGAGTAGTTCTCTCTATTTTTAAGACTTTATTAAGCTTTGAGTATTATTCACCAGTATGGAAGCTGTCACTGGTCAACATGATACGTAAACAGGGAAAAGTCGTATAAAGCTTTAAAGTCCCTTCCATAAAAACCCCGCTTGTCGAATAATTCGAAGATAAAAATTATTTGAAACCGGCAGGTTTTCTTCAGAATTAAGATTTCTGTACTTATTGTTAATTCACTTTATGTTGTAAAGATTCAATAAATAAATAAATAAATAAATTGTAAAATAAGTTGAGATTATATTCAGGTTCTAGTTCTAGTTTAAGTTCAATTTCTGTTCTAGTTTTATTACTTTAATTCAGATTCAGTTCTCTTTATGTTCTAGTTTGAAGTGAGATGAATGGTTTTGGTGGACTTTTTATGTTAGATGATCTTGAATTTTTTTATTTTTTATTTCTTCTGGAAATTATTTATAGTGTGTAGTTTCTTTAGTGGCGCCTTCCTTATCTTTAGTAGATTTTTATTAAGAATAACTTTCGACATAAATTTAATTTATTTAATTTTAATTTCTTTTTTTTTAACTTTTTTATTTTATAAAAAAACATAAATTTTATCTCTTAATTTTATTCAGTTTTTTCTGAAAATTATTCTTAAAATGTGCATGAAAAAATACAAAATAAATAAATAAAATTAAACATTTTTATGAGCAATTTAATTCTTTTGAAAATTGATAATTTTATTATAAAAATTTTCATAATTTAAAACTGAATATATATAAAAAATAATGGTGTGATATATTTATATGGTTTGATAGTTTAAAAATAATAATTTAACTGAAATAATAAGAAAAGACCTTGATTATTTTCGCATGAAATTTGTTACGAATTTATGGTTTTTGTATGGAAAAGAAAAAAATAACAGAAATAAAAGATAAAATAATGTTGATTAAATTGTTAATAATTTTAATACAATATATAAAGAGAGATCAAAAAATTCAAAACAGACGTTTTTCATTAAAATTTTGAACCCAAGTATTTTGTTTTTTTATTACAAAACCTAACTTGATCCTTCAAGACGTTGGCCAAGCATTCACAGGTCTGCCACTAAACTCTTTTCAATCTTATTAAATAGTATCTCGAGAGCTTTCCGTTTGGTAGAGAAATCTGTTTCAGATAAAAAGAATGGCCCACAAAATAAAAGAAAGCATTTTTAAGTGTTCAGACTATTTGCTTTTTTATTAGAATACCAACGCATATAGAAGATTTATGCCCTCCAAAGTGATATTAGGAAGGTGGCTTGTCTGCCATTTTTCTGTATCTTACAAACATTAGCACAAACGCTTAATACCCCAACTACTTAGACTCAAATAGTTCCTGACAGGTGCTAGACATTTAGAGACAAAAAACAGTGCACGGAAATTGAAGTCAAGTTTCCTAAAAAATATTCTTTCTGAATACTGAATGACAAAATGTAACATGTTTTACGCCACCTCCTGGTCAAGTTTTGGACCCCAAAAGCTTTCCAAATTTCCCTAAAATTTTTTGGCGTAGCAAGCAATATGCAGTTGCGGCAAAAAATTTTCAACAAAGAATGTTTTCATAAAGGCTGCTCCCATTCATAAGACTTCATAATTTGTCACTTATTTTTGACCTGACTTCTTATTCTGTATTATTGTTCTTTTACCACTCAAGGGCAAATTTATCATAGTGACAGGATAAACTAGCACTTGAGTGGTACAATAACAAAAATAGGATATTTGTAAAGAATTTCTAATGGACAGTTTTATAAAAACTTAGAGCTTGTCTCAGATATCGCTCTATATCTTTTGATATATTTAACCGATGATATGATATTTGGCTACTCAGGCCAAACAGATAGACGGACATAGCTAAATCGACTCAGATTTTGATTTGATGCAATCATATATATATACAATATAGAGTCTGAGATGATTCCTTCTTAGCGCTTCGCACGGAATGACAGTTAATAGACCCTCTTCATCACTTCTGGTGGTTGAGGGTATAAAAACTTTAATGATAGATTTTTCAAAAGAGGCTCAAAATGTTATCACCAGAGATTGAAACTATAAGATTTTTTTTTGTAAATTGTTACAATTAATTTAATCAAATTAAAACTGTTTCGTTAGTAGTTTTGTTGTTATTAACAAATATGTATGTTAAAAATATTTCGATCTTACTCCTTATGATCTTTGGGTTAAAATGTTATAGTTAAGACTTAAGAAAAGAAAGTTGTTCGAGGAAATGATAATTGTGAGTTCAAATATTTGTGTGGGTGTTTTATATCCATCATACTCACTCGTGTAGATAATAATCTAAAAATCGACAAAATATATCGATATATGATTTAGCTACCTTTTGTCTGCTTTAATCTCTTTTTTAAACTACAAAATTTTGAAAAAATCATTCATAAACAAGTCATTATTTATGATTTAAAAAAAAATAATAATCTTTCTTCCATTTCCGGTGATGTCAATTTTCAATAAATAACTATTGACACAATACCAAAAAAAATAAGATATAGAGAAAAAAACGAAAAAACAAAAAACCAAATAAAATAAAACATAAATAAATAACTACAAATTATTTTGACAAACGACTTAATCAAATTCACATTAGAAAACCAAATTAAGCTAAAATTGATTTTAATTATAAAACCGTATTAAGAAAATTACATATAAACCACGATACATACAAACAACTTGTATGTGTGTCTCCCTCCCTCTCTTTATAATCGTCTACTCTATTTAATGTATGTTTCATAGACTGTCTGCTTCAGCTATTTGCTCGGTCCGCATAAAAAGGTCTGTCATGTTTGAACTGTAAATTTAATTGACAAATGTCACTCAACAACAAATCAAATTTATTTTAATCGTTTTTAACAAAAATTAAATAAAAAACGTTAAAACTAAAACATCTAATGAATAAATTGTTAACTTGGCGTTTTACATACAGGGGTTAAATTGTTTTGTAAATGGAGCGTAACCATAAACCTCAATAAAATGAATTAAATTATATTTTTCATATACAAACATACAAACACGCACACTAGTACACATATATTATAAGATTAAATTAACAGCAAAACTACTTCATTATAATCCCACAACAGGTGACAAATTTATAGATATTCAACACTATATAAATGTGGCCAATATAGCACTCACTGTTCACGATTTATTCTTCATTATCTTTTCAGTATAAGTAAAAAGTACCAACAACTACAATAATATTATTAACAATCATGGTTGCCAGATAAATTTGAATCAAAATCGTCAAATTTAATGGAAAAAATCCTCAAATTTACTTTACGAAATCGTCAACATCAAAACTGACTTATTTAATATAGTTGTTTTTCCAAAAAGAATTAAATTTTTACAATTGTAAAATTTTCGGAAAATTCGTTTCTATTTCGCTAATTTTATAAAATTATTTTTAATTGATTTTATATACGATTTAGATGGCATCAAATATATACTCTTTCTGAGGGCCAGTACAGTTCAAGAGGTATTGTTTTACTTCAGTCTTTAATTCATTGACAACCTATTGAAGTTATCATTGTAATTGTCTTATTTTCTTTGAAAAGTTTTCTTTGCGCCTTCAATAGTGTATTCAGAAACCGGTATTTTAAAAAAACCGATTTCTAAATTATTCGAAAAATGGACTTTAAAGAAAACCCGTTTCGAATACGGTTTTATGTCAAAAACCTGGTTATTTTGTTTTTGATCGATTATTATAATTATAGGACATTAATAAAAGAAACTATTCCGGACAAGACCTTTATATGGTATGTAAAGGTCATGGAATGTAGATGAAATTCCTTTGCAATCAAAATGTGTATAATATATTCTTATATCGAAACAACCACATGTAATAAACTTCATCATATTATTTTGAAATTATTTAATGTTCTAAAAATGGGGTGTATAAAAATTTGTTTATATTTTGACTATATTTTTATCTATTGATCCATTGTTACTGGTTTTTGGTATCACATTATATAATATGGCCAGATACTATAGTTTCATTCAAATCCATTATTATTTATCCCTTACTTTAATTTTTGTTTCAGATATAGATCGGATATATATATTTATCCAAAAATGTATATTACTGGTTTTATATAGAAAACTCTACGTGATAACCTGATCAATCAAATCAGAATGTGATGTTACACAGCAAGAAAAATTGTCATATATCCTAATTTTAAAGGTTATGTATGGAAAACACTGGCAATTTTAGTAAAAAGCTTCAAAGGTACTTTCCATAGAAACCGAAAAATCTAAAAGAACCGGCATGTCAAAAATAGAAAGTATTCGAAACTGCCTGGTTTCGTAAAATAGCTTAAGGTTTGAAGCTTGAAGATACCGATGTGTAAGTTCATTGGTACTGAAGCGATTTTATTGATTTTATGCCAAAGTTATTAAAATATTGAATTTGGTAATTTTTATTAAAAATTCAAACTTGTATGCTGGTGAAAAATCATCAAAAATCGTTCACAAACCATTTTGGTCTCAGAAAATTTACACATTGACGATAAATC
This sequence comes from Cochliomyia hominivorax, assembly GCA_004302925.2. Taxonomy (NCBI): domain Eukaryota; kingdom Metazoa; phylum Arthropoda; class Insecta; order Diptera; family Calliphoridae; genus Cochliomyia; species Cochliomyia hominivorax. The sequence continues at coordinate 75,153,723 of PYHX02000413.1, read as the reverse complement.
GTCAAATCTGGCAACAGTGTTAACAACATTTGTTTATGCAAAAAAACTTAAACTTTGGTTAACTAACTTTGTTAATTTTTTTTGAATTCATTTGAAATGTACCGCCAAAATTGTAAAAAAATAACAAAAAAAATAAGATTTGAAATAAATGTACATAACATATGCGTAGCACTATGGGTTGGATGAAGTTAAAAGATTTACAAAACTTTAAAGAGAGCAAAAAAACATTTTTCTCTTCTTTGACAAAATAAAAATTTATGTAAACAGTTGTGCATCGATTTATAATGCAGTGTTTAGGGATCATCAAAGATCACATTAAGTAAATATCTAGATCAGGTCTGAATCAATTTAGATATGCCCATTTGTTTTTGTTCCCTTATATCGAAACCTATTTGCCCTATAGCAGTAAAATTGATTGTTCGTTGTTAAGGTTAACAACTGCAACTTCATATTCATGCAGTATTTAACATTATGGATTTCAAAAATAAAAATGAAATATTTACATTATATATTCAGTTTTAATTTAAGGTTTCTAGATATCGTTTGTAGTCCCTGAACACGACCAAACTGTTGGGGACAAAACCACCTTACAAGTTCTAGTTCAGTTATAGTTCGTTACTAGTTTAGTTCTAGTCTAGTTTTAGAACAGTTCTAGTTCAGCACTCGTTCAGTTCTAGTTCTGCTCTTGTTCAGTTCTAGTTACCTCTAGGGTGTGCTACCTCTAGGGTATAGCCTGTTTTCTCTCTAATTTCCTTTAGACTTTTCTTAGCAAACGTTTAATTCCTCTTTATATAATTTTTTCAACTGACTGGTTAGTTAAGTCCGATTCGAATTATATTATAAAGATTGGAAGTATGGTATATAAAGATCATAATATCAGATTTATTTTTGTTGTACGATTTTTATAAAATTTAATTTTTTTACGACTGTTCGCCTAAAATTACTTATATTTTTATACTCGGGTGATATAAAGTCTTTTAATGATTTTTCTTAATCAGCCCCACTGTTCTCCATTGACACTTGCCCGTTTATTTGTTACGCTCAACTTGTTGTCAGCATGACTAAGGGGCAATTATTCTATACACAACACAATATTGTTTAGACACACACACACACACTTCAACTTGCCCTTTGCAACAACTACGCCAATGACTAGCATACAAGTTTATATTTTCGTTCGTTTGTTTGTCTTGTTGATGGCATATATGAGTTTGAGACCAACCTCAACATAGTTTTATGCATATTGATTGAATGAATGCGTACGATTGAATATTAAATATTTATTGATGTTTATGTACACAAAAACGTATAAATGTGTGTTTATGATGTTTCCATGTTTTTCATGTGCCTCATGTTTAAATGTATCAAGTTGTTAGTTGTTGCCCATTGACCATATGACGACTACAAAATAGAAAACAAAATAACAACAAACATTTAGAAAAAAAAGCATTTATGTAGATGAAAGTGACGCAAGGTGCTTAAAACTGTGTTATTATTGTGTTTTGAATATTTAATTCATTTTTATACCCTACACCACCATAGGTGATTGGGGTATTATGCGTTTGTACAAAAATTGTAACGGGCAGAAAAAAATGTGGTACTTTTAACTATACCGTTCAAATCAGGATACATCGGTCTGACTGGCCAACATGGTTGCTGGTTGTCCATGTAAACCTTATGAAATCTGTGATAATGGATCCATAATTCCACATAGTCCCATACAAATGTTCTGCCCGAAATTGATATTTAAGATCACAGAAGTCCTAAATATAAAAAAATTCACGAATTAGTTATATGATATTCGAAAATGATATTTCAAAATTTACGAACATGGATCCATTAATTCTCATAGGTCCCATACAATCCTCATTCCAAATATCACTTTGAAGGGCAGTTATATAGGTATTGTAATATGAATTGGTCAAATCAAAATAAATATAAACAGAAATCGATGTGCAAAATTTAAGTAGGATCGGTCTATAATTTCTTCTAGTTCCCATGTACTCTATTAGAACGGACTATCATTCTCTTAAGTAAAATTAAAAAATTCATTAATTTTTTATTACTACCACTTATAACCAACAATGTGGTGTAGGGTATTAAATAGTCGGCCTGACCTTACTTGTTTTGTTTTTGTTTGTTTCACTCAATACAATTTTGCATTTTTTTGTGTTTTTGTTTAGAAAATAAAACTGAAACATAAGAAAGATAGAGAGACCACAAACATACAAATTAATATATATTCAAATGTGATGGACTGAGTGCCTGACTACTTCTTTTATAACAACTCATTCAAATTAATTATTATTGAAAAAATTTACATTTTTAGCCCGAAATCAAATCGATCATTTTTTTGTTGCTATAAACATTTTAATAAATTTATGATTTTTTATTTTTATAGAAATTCTTTTGATATTTCAATAGAATGATGTTTTAATTGCTGTATATATAAATTCTATTTTTGTTTTTATACCCTCCACCAAGAGGGTATATTAACTTTGTTATTACGTGTGTAGCGCCAAGAAGAAATTATCTCAGACTTCATAAAGTATATATACATTATTGCATCAAATCAAATTCTAATTCGATTAGCTATGTCCGTCTGCCTGTCTGTTGGATATATTCTCACGCCTGGAATAATTGTCCGAATTCAGAGAATTTTTGCGACTTTATTTGTTATTGTCTTAAGCAGTTTTCTATTTTAAACCAGCTATATATGTTCATTGGCAAATAAATCATAGACCGGTATCTGAGAAAACCTCAAAATCCGAAAAAGATTTTTTATATATTTTTCTTCAACAAAATGTAAAATGGAATTATACCATTTAGTTATATATGCTTCATCATCGTACACAAAGTTGGTTCAATATAAAAAAGTTATAGGCCTTAATATGCAAAGTTTTTGTACACCGCAAAATCTGTGAGTCTTATTAGTCGAAAATTTGAAGATAATTTTCTAAAATATTAACTTTGATACAAAATAAACCTGAAGAAACTGGATTTTGGTTGGGTCATTATTTGACTTTCCCGGAATATGGTTTATAACTTGTAATATAAACCAAATTTGAACCAATGAAATTTGGCACAATTAATGTTCTGCCTGTCATGAAAATATTGGTAATTAAATTGTAATTTGGCCAATTTCGGTCGTTATTTTACTATATCTGCCATATAACGCCCTTTGTCGAAGACGGCCTAATTAATTAGACTTCAGTTTTCTTGAAAATCTGCACAACTACTTTTTTACCAACTTTCATAAATACTATTAATTTTGCCAATTTCGGTCTATATTTTGCTATAACTTCCATACAAGGCCCCTTTTCGGAAACAGTTCTGAGTTTATACAACTAATCAATTATGATCTATATAAACCAATTTTATTAAAATCGTCATTATTTTTCTAACTGTCTTACCTTTTTGCGAATATCAGTCCATATTTTGCCATAGTTCCCATTTAAGTCCCGGCACAATTATTGCTCTAACTATCTTAAATATATGTTACTGATTTGACGAATATTCGGATATGTGCTATATGGATGTTCCAATATTTTCAATTCATGCTAATCTTTGCATAATATTAGTAGTAGAAGTGGTGAAGAGGTTATATTAACACTGTCATTCCGTGTGTAATGCTAAATCTGAGTTGATTTAGCTATGACCTTCTATTCGTTCGTCTGTCAGTTATTTACACGCTCATATCCGCAATAATCCATAGAGCTCAATGAAATTTGTCTTGAATATTAACTATAGTCCTGAAAGTTTTCTATTTAATACCAGCAAAATTGGTTCAGTATGTTTAGAGATAAAGATCCATATCTGAGACAACCTCTAAATTAAAGCGAAGAAATTTCGTTAAATTATCAATTATAAATCGGCAAATTAAAATAAAATTAATTGAAAGAAATCACCATAATATCAAAAAATATATTCCTCATTTCCATTCCAAAAATCATCAAAATCGGTTTAGTAGGAAAAAGTTATAACAAAAAATATTACTAATTTTATGACGAAATAAGATTTCTTTGTCATATAAGAAAAGCATTCGTATATTGTATGCGTTTGTGAGTGTATATGTGAGTTTGTTTGTGCGTATAATGCATTTATTTATTTCTAAGGCATTTGTGGTGGAGGGTATTAAAGATTCTGCATATGCCGAATCTAGCATTCTTACTTATTTAAATTTTAATTTTAATTTCATTTTTATGGTTTCATTCATTCATTCCTGGTTTATAAATCGATCCATTAATTATTGTGATTTTTTTTCTATTTTTATTTGAATATTTTTGTTATTTATGTGAATTATAATCTATTTATGAGCATAAAAAATTTTAATGAAACTATTATGGAATTTTTTTCATATAAACTGTGATTAAATTTTAATTTATTTGCGAAAAAAGTTTATTTTGAAAAATTTTTTGATAAAAAATCTTCTTTTTATTTTCAGGTAAATATCTCCGGATCTATTGAACTACTTAAAAAAACGACAGGTACTTAATTTATTTATTTTTATATAACCAACATTTTTGGCACAAAACAACAAAATCATTAAGCAGTTTAATGAAATATTTAATTGTGTTTAAATTGAACAAAAAACTTTACTGTTTGTAATTTTTCTTTATCGATGCAGAAATTAAAAATGATCTAAAAAATAATTATAAAAAAATAGTTCATATGAAGTTGTCAAATTTTCATAAACACTTTCTTCTGAAAACCACAATAAAGCATGGCACTGTGGGACAAAATCAATTAACCAAAATTTACTCAACGAGACCCTTTTCAACTTTTTTTTAATTTAAAAGTTACATATTAACTGGAAAATTGTTGTTGCAATTAAAATTTAAAATTTTTCCAAAATTCGTAAAAATTGTACACATTTGGTTTATTTTAAATATCTTCTAAAATAAATTTTACGTAATAGCAGACATAATTTTTACTATATTAAAAAGTTTTACTCAAATGATATACTCCTCTGCTGTCATTATATTCAATTTCTGGCAAATTCGTTTAGCTGATCAAAATTTATAGATTTATTTCCAAAAATAGATTCTTCCCCATTGTACATGCGAGGAAAAATAGTAAAAACAGAGAAGTTTAGCATTCCAAGTATGCCTAAGAAAGAAGAGGGCAGTTCGTTTTACGGTGAAAAGCAACTATAGAATTCAGTATCACTTCTGAGGCGATCGGTGTGTGTCGATGTTAACTTAAAATGTTCACATACAAATATATACATACGATGTTTTTCGGCCAAGAAAATCTATTGAAGCATGTGATGATCGGACTAACATTTCAGGTAGCTTCATTATAAATGTCCTTCCAGAACGGGGGTTCAAACTCTTTTAACACAAAAAGGGTTGGGATATTATGCGTTTGTGCTGATGTTTATAACATACAGAAAAAATGGTGTTACATTCACCGTAAGTAAACCTTTAGATACAAAATCAATTTCTGAGTAAATTTAACGATGTCCGTCCAGCTGCTTGTCTATGTTATCGTTGTGAATGCACTACACGGTTGCAATTTATTGCTGAAATTTGTTATATGTTATTATTTTGGCCCAAGAATTCTATTAAAATTGGCCATGATCGGTCCAATAATCACCATTATAGTATAGGGTATAGGATAGTCGGTATTGACCGGCTTAAATAATTTAATGTCCAAAAAGTATCGAACTTATATTTGGTTTGTCATTCTGTGTATAACGCTAGGATTCATCCCATAATGTATATATATATTCTAGCATCAAATCACAATCTGAGTTGATTTAGCTATGTATGTATGTCTGTATGTCCGTCTTATTATCTGTTGTTTGTATGTTCACATCCACAATAATTGGCAGAGCTACATGAATTTTGGCCTAAGTATTTTCTTTAGTTCTGAAAAGTTTCCTATTTAAAATCAGCAAAATTGGTTCAGTATATTAAATGATAAAGACCGATATCTGAGGCAACCTCTGAGTTCAAAGGAAGAATTTACCATAATTCCTGTCAACATGTTCATCAATCAAATGACATTTAAATGAGCTACTGCTTTTTGTTTCTGCTTGTGGTGATCAATTAAGTCGTGTGTACTTTTTTACGCTTTGAAAACTGGCCGAAAACGGTTCGGAACAAAAAAAGTTATAGCCAAAAATATAACCAGTTCTATATGACTCATTAGGTGTTCCGTGCTATTACTTATATATTGTATGCGTCTGTAAGTGTATTTGTGAGCGTGTATATACAAAACACAACGTATTTACTTCACATGTATTTGTGGTGGAGGGTATTGAAGATTCAGTCATAGTCTAATGTAGCACTCTTATTTGTTAATATTTTAATTAGTTTTAAATGCAATATAAACTTTATTCCCTCTCCAATTTAGTGAATCTATTTAGGTGAGCAGACAGAAAACCACAGTAAAAATTTCATGCCGCTTGCTTTAAGTTGTTAAATCAGTAATTTTAATTGGTATAATATTTTTTTTGTAACCTTAATTCGATTTAATAATTATTTCCTTCAGTGTAGACCTGCGCTCCACCGTTTTTCACACAATTTATTAAATTGTATTTTTCTCATATATTTTATTTCATTTAAAAATTTCCCTCCAAAAAAGTATCCCTCATTCACATAATTTAATATAATTAAAATGAGCACCAACATTTCCGCCTCTACCATATTTATATTTATGCTTCATTAATTATGATTTCAATTCTTTTATTCTTTTTTCATTCTATAGAGTTTAAAAAACTCATATTTACTACAATTTATTTATTATTAAAAAATATTTAAATAATTTTTATATAGAAAACAAGTATGAATGGTTTATTCAGCTAAAACGAATCTTCAATACCCTCCATTATTAATGCAAGTGATTTAAAGTATGTTATGTTGCGTAAATACAGAGTCACACATACATTAGCAGATGTATAAAATATATAAAAGGTTTTATTAATATAAAATACTGAATATACTGAACCGATTTTGGCGGTTTTAAACAGAAAACTTCTCAGGACTATAACAAATACTCTGGCTAAATTCCATTGAGCTCTATCTACAATTGTGGATGTGAGCGTGCCAACAAAAGACAGATTGACTGAGGGACAGACAGATATACGGACAGACATACAGACAGACAAAATCGACAGCTAAATCGACTCAGTTTTTGATTTCTTAGCGTTACACACGAAATAACAAAGTTAATATACTCTTTTCACCACTACTTGCGACAGGGAGGGTATAAAAATATATTTTAAACTTTTTTGTATAATGACACCAGCAACAACAGACAGCAGTAGTTCACTTAAATGCCCTTTGATTGATGAGCATGTTGACAGGAATGATGGTAATGATCGTTTGTTGTTTAAAATATGAACTATATATACATAAATACTTATATATTTTGTAGATGGTGCGGGAAGGTGGTCAACCAGAATTGTTGCTATAGTGTTAGTTTGTGTGTGTGTCAGCATATAAGAGAATAATTATTGTTTAAGTGTTGAAAAAATTTATATTATATAAGTAGAGCATTAAATATTTCAGAATTTTTATTTTTTTATGTAATTAAAATATAATTAAATGAAATTTCTAAAAAAGAAACAAAATTTTTTTGTTGCTAATCGAAATAAATGATAAGATTGAAAGATGACTGTCAATATCCAAAATATATATGTGGGTATTGGTTTTCAAGTAATTATAGTAAATATTTTGAAAACTTTTGCTTATAAATGACTTAATAAGTTGAGGAAAATTTTAATGATAATAGACATGATCAAAATGTTATGTAATCTGTTGAATAGAAAAAAATTCTTAAATTGACCCCGTTTGATGTACTTAAATTTGTAGATAAGTAACATTTGTTTCGATGACGCGTCATGCCGCACTGAAATAAGCTACATATGTTTTTGCCCAAATTCCACAGTTAATTAATTTCTGGACATAACATTAAACTAATAAGTACTACAAATTTGGTTGTGCCAAGTCTTACAGTTTAACAAAATTAACAAATTAAAATAAAATTTTAAGCCTCAAGAGCTGTACCAAACTTGGACCTTAAACGTAAAGTTTGTTACATATATAAAGTACTATTAGATAAAAGAAAAAAGATGGATAAAAGAAAAAGGACTTTATAAAGGTAAAAAATGTAAAATACCAAAATAAATATTTATACAAAATTTCAGAAAATTATTAAATTGCGATCTATATGACACACTGATTTTGCGATATATTAAAACTTTACATATTTTAGCTTATAACTTTTTTTACTGTTAATCCGGTTTAAACGATTTTAATTATAACGGTTAAGTTTTGTACTATTTAAAAAAAAAAAAACTATTTCGTTTTGCCAAAAAAGTTGCTTTGTATAGGCGATACCCCTCCTTTTGGTCTTATCTTTCTATCCGATAAAACTATTCCTTGAGAAAAATGTGGGGGCCAAACTCGAGAACTATTTCTTTTAATATTTGCTTTATATGGGCGATACTTCTCCCCCTGGTCTTATCCGTAAAAAAGCAAAACAGTCCTTTGAGAAAGTTATCGGGACCAAATTTGGAAAATCATGCTGTTATAGTTCTTTAGATATCAATATTTGCTTACTTCTCCCACTGGTCCTATCGGAATTTTTTATAGTGAAAATGTCATAAAATTTGGCCCAGTCATCTATATGTTATATACATACATACAAACATACTTACACTTCCTATTTTATATATATAGAATAGAAATTTTTTGATCATAATTTTTAGGTTTCCTCCCATATCACTCTAAGCCTCTTTGCTTAGGAAGCTTCTTAGAATAACAACCAACAATCTGGCCAAACTTCATTGACTTTCATTTTCGTTTGGTTCAGTAATTAGTCAATGATTTCATGTGATGTAAGAATATATATGGTTTAGTAGGGTCTTACATGATAACTTCTTGGCGCTACAAACGAAATGACAAGTTTAGTATACTCCTGTCACCACTTGTGGTGGACGAGGGTAATAAGAAGATTCGATTTCAAAAAACCATTTTAGTTTTAGTTTAAATTTCTAAAAAGTCGTATATTACTTGGAGCCAAGTTTCTTAATTTTTCCATAACCTCCAATGCTTAATTATTCCAATATATTCAGTACACTATGGATGAATTTTTATGAAGTTAACTAACAATAAGTAATCAAATCTTAAATCGATATATTAATATTTAATTGGTCCAAACATTCTTATTTTCCATATCTTTAGTCATATTTCAATATCCAATATATGATATTGCAAGATGCGTGATACTACATAAAGGTTATCATTATATCATCCTCAAAAGCCGATGTATGCGATTCACCATTAGTTGCCATATTGGAAGTGTAAATTAGGTATAATAGAACACAGGATACTTCCTTTGAATAGGCTTGCTTCAATATGAAATCTGCTTAGAAAGTAACGCTTTTTATACCCTCAACCAAAAGTGTGAAGAAGGTTTATAACCTTTGTCATTCCGTGTGTAACGCATAGAAGTAATCACCTCAGACCCCATAATGTATATATTCTTGCATTAAATCAAAGTCTGTCCGCATGTCTTTTAATGGCACACTCACATCCACATTAACTGGCAGAGCTCAAAGAAATTTGGTCTGAGTATTTGCTTTAGTCCTGAGAAGTCTCCTAATTAAATCAGTAAAATCGGTTCAGAAATCTCCTAATTAAAATCAACGAAATCGGTTCAAAAGTCTTCTAATTAAAATCAACAAAATCGGTACAATATATTAAAAGATATAGACGGATATCTGAGGTATCCTCTAGCATTCTTACTTGTTTTATCTTTGATTAAAATTGATTTGTAGCATTGTTATTCTCTTCGAAGTCACTTTTTAACAATAAAGAGTCATTCGACATCGGCAAAATAAATTCTTTCATATCAGTCTTATTGGTATGGGGTAGCAGGTTCAGTAGCATGTGCTATCTGTCTATCAAAATTCTTGAGTGATTTCTTCCAATAAGGTATTTTCTATATTTCAATAATTTTACACATGTTCCTAATATCTAGATGGACATACTCAAAATGAATCAAGTTTTAGCTCTTCAATAAAAGCACTACAAACAGTGACATCGGATATATTAGAACCGTTCGCATAAATGAACATTTTTGAAAATAGTCATATGTCAAAAATTGTTGCAATTGGCAGAAAAATAAGGCGATTGTTCAATATTTCACTCAATAAGTTTACCAAGCCTTAAGGCATATCCAATAGGATAAAAAGTTGAATTACAGTTTCTAATAAGGCTCACTATTCTAATTTAAAGTAGATGTAACGTTTTCAGAACATATTTATACATGTTATATATCGCTATTTCTCTATTACGTACAGCTGATAATCATGTGTGTTGATTGGAACTGCTAATAATGAAATGTATCTGCAACATGTTTTCTTTATTACAAATAAAAGATGTAGATTACACCCCTTTTAATTCTATTGGCGAATTTTTGAAAAAACTTTGGTCAAATGTGTTGACTATCGGGAGAAAAATATTAGTCAAATGTGTTGACTATCGGGTAAAAAGTGCACATATTTTTACGATGGATCGCCCAGTTTCTTTTGCAGAAATCTTAAGCGTTGATAGCAATATGAGGAGATGATTTCGTCTCGTTATCTTGCAATACATTATCGTTATTTTGTACAACAATATCGATTCTGCTGCACTATGGTTTATTTGTAAAAATCAATTTGAAGAGGACTGGACAACTAAATCTAGCTTCTGATGAACGAATGTACCCCTGAAAGTTGCAATTACCTTACACTATAATCCTTGCTATAATGCCTCAATAACATTAATCAAAATATTATCAATTTCCTTTAATTTTAAAGCGGAACCCTTAATTGCAGCTCCTTGATGGTCATCTTCTTTTTATTATGCAAATTTCTTTATATTCTTTATAAATAATACTACAGATCTTTTTACCTGTTTTCATAAACGTAATTATAGTTACCTGTTTTGTAATATCTCCCATATACATAAATTTGTTTAAATCACAAAATAAACGATGTCTGCTTCCATATAATGGATGTTTTTGCTTGACAAAAAAAATAAATATCATATCATGCATGAATAATACATTATTTTGCCATAGAGAATCTTATAAATTTGCATATGAAGAAGAGATAGAAAAAATAATAACAACAACAAAAATACTTAATTTTATTTGTATCAAGTAGACATAATGGACACTTGTCTTGACTCAGGTAACGAGTCATCTGTGTATACAGGTGAGCCCATTATTATGAGAGGAACTTAATGTATGTGTGATAAATGTATTACTATCGAGTGTATATTGAATATTTAAGTAAATTAAGTGCATAGATCAGTTTCGATATTTATTAGGGGGGGTATATTTGAGATACAAAAATTTATTTTATATTATTTTTTGTATACGTTGTATTTATTAATTGAATCTGTCTCTCTTTTGAGGTATCACAATAAGTATAGGATGGACTGAACTTCACTTTCCTTTAAGCATTTTTGTTATATTTACATGGAAGCAAATCATTTCGACTGAGCCTAGAACCTATCTGCATATGTATAAAATGTCTGAAAAGCCGGTTGTAATGAGCCCTTAGCCTTGTTGTATATCGGATGTTAACTTTTCCAAACTCTTCCTTTCCTAACGATATACCCAAGTCTCTATGGATGTTTTAGTTTCTAATATACCATGGAGCATCGATTGTGTTATCTGTTTCGTTCCTCTATTCTTTTGACAAGGTTTGAAAACGGCTTTAGGACTTTATTATCAAGAGTTAATTTTTATTGATGGTTAGTAACCAATGAGGCTTTTAGTAGCGTACACCACCGTAGGTGGTACCACCCATACAAATGTTCCTACCGGAATGGGGGTTTAAAAGTCCTAAATATAAAGCGAAATTTGGCACAAGTAAGTCCTATAATGTTCTAAAACCATGTGCCAATTTATGCGAGGGTCGGCCCATTATTTTTCATAGGATCCATAAAAATCTACTTCCATATATCATTTTAAAGACAGAAATCTCTCACGTGGGTACTGTAATAATTTGTGCAATTATGATAAATTTAGGCAAAAATCGATGTGCAAAAATTATACGAGGGTCAGTCCATAATTTTTGTAGCTCCCATGTAACGGGTTCAAAAATTGATATTAAAACGCATAAATTTCACATTAAAAATTTCACTTAAGAATAAATAAAAAAATACAATTATACGAGGGTCAAGCATTAGTCTTTCACAACTATTATTAATAATTAATGTTGTGTAGTTATAATATTATAGTCGGCCTTGAACGATTTTAAATTTTAATTTGTTACTTCATATGAAGGCTATTGGTTTCTAAATGGCGGCCATGTAAGTCGCTTATCCAACTGAATATCGAGGTATGTGATATAATCATCCTGGGAATGTTAATTTAATTTAAATGTATTTTTATGAATTTCTTTTATTCTTAAATTCTTGTTTAATTAAAATTTCCTATTAAATACTTTGTTTATTTCAATAAAATTTTTCTCGAAATTCTTAAATTTTTGTGTGCACTTGGTTTTTGAAAAAGTCAGGAAACAAATTCCCCAAGGTAAAATTTATTATTCAGCATTTAGTTTAAACACTAATCAAGGAACTTGTGGTTATTATTGTGTTTTCTACGTGTATGTGTGTGTTTGTTGTTTGCTACCAAAATAATACCTCCCAAAAATATATATTTTTTGCTTATTACAATATATTAATATTTCCTAGAATATATATTTTTATACCCTACACCATTGTAGGTGGTTGTAACATACAGAAAACATCTGTCTTCTAGAGTCAATATAATGATGCGCGTCCGTTTAGCTGGCTGTCCATGTCAATATTGTGAACGCTCTATAGGTCGCAATTTTTGAGATATCTTGGTACATATTATTTACTCATGTTTGGTCCACTATTTCAGGTATCTCTCATACAAATATTCTCCCGGAATGAGATTTAAAGCTCTTAATAGTTTCAAATATAAAGCAATTTGGCAAATTATGCGATGGTTGGTCTAGTACTTCTCATAGGTCTCCCATGAATATCCCTTATACATACATAGACTTGTAATATTAATTGGACAAATTCAAATAAACATAAACCAATATCGATGTGCTAAATTTCACTGGGTAGGTTCATAATATCTTGTAGCTCTCATATTACCCCCAAAATAACTTCATTTTAAAATGTACTGATTTCACATTAGCGCCACAATAAAGTACGACAAACTGAAGAATAAATCAGAAACCCAAACTATACTATGACCTTTTATAAATTTTTCATAACTTCTATTTTAAGCCAAAAATATGGTGTAGGGTATTAGATAGTCGACCTTGAAAAAAATAAAAAATAAAAAAATTTTATTTATTGTGCAGAAAAAAAATACATAAAATACAAAAATCTTCAAAAAGCCTCAAAGCATTTGGGACATAAACGAGAAAATAATATAAATTGTAAAATATTTTCAAAATTATTTTAGTGGAATTTTCTCTTTTTGCAAATTTTTATTTATGGTTAATTAAATAATTGGTTTAAGGGTGTTTAAATTAAGTAGTCAGAATCAGTTTAATCAAAATGTTAGTAAATGTTATTTAGACACATTTTCGTAAATTTTTGGAGTTCTTGATTGAAATCAAATTATAAAATTTTTAAGTTATTGGTTTATGAAAAAGTTTATAATTCAAATGTTCTTCCCGCCGATCCTGCACTTTCCAAATTTTTTGAAGTCAATTGTTTTTATAGGAAACCAAATGGAACTAATATTGACTTAAAATGTCTGGGGAGAACTCGTGGAAAACCAAGTTGTTATTACTTCGTGTGTATTAAATATTTTTGCACCAATTCAAAGTTTGAGTCCACTGTCTGTTAGAAATCTTCCCACGCTTGCAATTATTGTTCGAATTCAATGAAATTCGGCGAGGTTTTTCATTGTCCTAAGCAGTTTCTATATCGGTCCCAAACAAGTTGTAGACCGATATCGAAAAATCTCAAAATTTTAATGATTTTTTTTTAAATTGTCAAATTTTAACTTATTAATAAATGAATTCTCATATCTGATTATAACTTCCATATAAGGCCCCTTCCCGGAAAAAGGTTTCATTTTAGAGAAAAATTTAAATGTGGTCGGTGTTAATGAAATTAGTTTTTCTAACTATTTTTAATGTATGGAACTATTTTTTAGAAAAACCCATGCTACTTAATTATATCTCTTGTTTAAAGCCACTTCCCGGAATAGGGTCAATCATATAGAACTTTTAAATATGGAACAATTTTATTCAAAATAGTTACAATTATTTTACTAACTGTCTTTAATATATGTAACAAATTTGAAAAATATCGAATCATATTTTATTAAAGATCTCACAAAAGACTCCTTCTTGGCATGGAATTTAAAACTCTTTGAACAGCTATTAATAATGTGCTAGTTCAGAAATTCGGCTCTATTATTCTCCCGACTGTATTTAATATACGAAACTTATTTTATGAATATCGATTCATATTTAGTTACAGCTTAAAGTCACATCACGAAATAGGGTTTTAAGCACAAAACTTTTAAAATTGTAGAAAATATGGCATAAGTGGTGGCGATGGCAAGAGATGGTTTCTGTCATCTCATTTTACGACGTGCTTATCCTAATTCTTGTTTTCTTCATCTGGTCTGAATTGTTCGGGATATTATAGTGGAGAAGCAGAGTAGAGAAATTCGTGCAAATGCTTGAATTTGATTTCAGTAGAGAATTTTGAATACGGAATTATTTTTTTGTTTAATTCTATGAATATGGAATGAATACTTTCTGTTAGATCTAGAGGTGGATTCCATATTCAAACGAAATGCTGAAGGCTTCAAAGCCGTTTTAATTTTTTCATGTAATTAGCTTTATTTATGAATACGGAATACCGTTACCCCACATTCTGTGGAAATGGAGGGTAAAACTACTACATTTCTCATAGAGGGCGCAGTCTTAGGACATGACAAATTATGAATAGCTTTATGCTAGAACTAAGTTACACCAGAACAACCTACTTACCTAGAGTTCTGATCAGTAAACCCAACAACGATCTGAGATTTTATATAACAGTACAAAGAACGAATTCGTAAGGATCGGAATATATTAAGATATTAAGGTTTTCGGAAGAAAATTTTGAAATATTCGAATTTTATTTCTACAATTTTTCTTCAAAAGTTTTAGTATTATAAAATTAGTATATAAAAATTTTCGATTTCCAGTTTTCGAATATATGGAAGCCTAATCGCTTAAACACATTTCCCTCTACGTTATAGCGATTGCGTTATTGTTAAAATGACGTCAAATTCAATATCTTAAAAAATATCTTATTATTACCAAAAAATATCTAAATGTATCAAACAAATTTGGCAACAGTGTTATTATAGCAGTTTTTTATTTGTCTGATTATAGTGAATTTATTATTACGAAATAAAAAACACTATTTTTTCCTCTTTTTTTTTTGGTGGAAGAACTTCACTTGTTTGCGTGTTGTTAGATTACTTAAGATTCAGAACATAAAATAATACAAAAAAAAGAACAAAAACAAGAAATGAAGAAAATAATAAAATAAAATCAGCAGAAAACTTATTGGACATTCACTTCATGAAAATAAAATAATCATGATCTTGTTCTGCTTGATCAGCTTCTTACATCTTTTGCAGTGTACGAGAATAGTTGGCGCAGAAATTGTTTATTAAGTTCTTGTTTCTTATTTATGTAGTTTATGAATATTTTTGAAAAATTGACACTGTTTCCTGGGGAAACTATTTTGTGATCGGAAATGAAAATATAAGATATTTGATTTTTTCTTAGCGGTCTATTTAAGAAAGATTGTGGCTTCGCTCCGTGAGAGTGACTCTCCCCTACTAAGTATGTTTTGGATTTTGTCGAATTTCAGTTGACTGATCAGAATTTAGAGATCATTTACCGTATTTTTTAATATGTTAAAGAGTGTGATCGAAATATTCTTAACATACACATCTGCTAATAAAAATGAAATCACTAAACTTACAGTTTTGTGGTTTCGTGATTGAAATTATTATTACAATTAAAAAATATATTTTTATAATTTAAATAACTATTGATGAATTGCTCATCCTTTTTGTAAAGCTCTTCCATACGTCTTTACATTGCTTTCTGTCATTCTGCTCTAACAGGAAGTCCATCTCCGTTAAAAATCACATTTGGATACCCAGGACAGTTTAAAAGAATGTCTTGTCGTGTTACAAATACCAAATTATTGTTCTTGTACCACTCAAGGGCTTGTTTACCATATTGACAGGATACCAAGTTAGGCCAAAAATATATGGAGACATTCTGAAGTCTTAATAATGGAAGTAGCCTTTTTTGGCAACATTGCTTAATGTAAATTTCGATATTTATACAGAAAGATGATGTTGCACCCACCAATGTCCGTTCGTTTGTCTATTTATTCGACTGGCTGTCCATATATACGTTGAGAAGACTCAACAATTTTTGAAATATTTTGATAAAATTTAGAAAACATTATTATTTTGGCTCAAAGACGAAGAATATTGAAATTCGGTCATGTTCGTTGCAATATTTCAGTTATCTCTCGTATAAATGTCCTCTTGGAATGAAGCTCATAAATAACTAAAGCGATTTGGCAAAAACAAGACTTATTTTAAAAAGACAAGACAAATTATATGAGGCTCAGCCTCATAGATTCCATATAAGCCCCCTTTAAATTATAAATACGTTGGTGTTGTAATAAAAAGTGGCTAAATTTAGATAAATATGAGCAGACTTCAATGTGCTTATAGCTCCCATATAACCACTCAGGACTTGAACGATTATAAAATTCTTTCTTGTTTTGTTTAGAAAACTTGACTTCAATTTCTATGTTTTTAGCAGCGACCCTATCAGGAACTTTTTGATCCTTGTATGTTTTTAAAGCTGCATCTAATTTAACTGGTAGTTCTATATTGTCCGTGCATTTATCTAACCCGCCTACTTTCTTTCCAGATTTGGTGGGTTTTTTTTTAATTCTATCTGAACCAGGTTTTCTGTCTACGGTCAAGTTCTTCTGGTACTATTTCACTGTACCATTGAAAGATCTTTTTTTAAAATTGGAAATTTTTCATTAGAGCAGACAAACTGTCGAACGGATAGACAGACAGACTTAATTGATTTAAATTTTATGAAAGAATATAAACTTTATGGTGTCTTAGATGATTCCTTCTTAGCATTACATATTGCATGACAAAGTAATTTACACTCATCACCCCTTGTGGTGGTGGAGGGTATAAAAGTTTTAGTGGAAAACGTGAGTAAAGGATATTTTGATCCATAATTCCTTTCAGAAATGGTGTAATATTAATGGGCCTGTTTGATTTATTTTTTGTTCAGTTTAGCGTGTTTTGTTCGTTTGGTTTTTGGTGGAAAAAATGTTATTTGCACTAAACATCAGACAGTTTTATTGAGTTTTTGGATACATTTATTTTTTCTCCTCCATTGTAGTTTTTTTGTTTACTTTAGGTAGTTTTTATTATTTTTTTCTTTTGGTACATGATTTTATTATTATTATTTCTTTTGGTTTGTTTATAAAATTTTTTTACGCATTTAACCTTGAAGTTTGTTGTATTTTAATGTGTAAATACAATCGCCGAAATCTAACAAAAATCAAACAAAAAAACTATCCAAGAAATATTCGAAAAAAAAAATATTTTAATAAAAGAAGAATGAAAAAAAAAAAACATTCCTACAACTTGTGCAAAAAAATAAATATTTAACAAGAAAAAAACTTGTAAATTTCTAAATTAAATAGAAAAAATGTTTTTTGCTGATTTTAAGTCTAAACCCCAAACACACCAAAATACCAAAAAAGAACACAAAACTTGTGTTTTTTTCCTTTTTATTAAAATAAATAAAATAAAATCAAGTATGCATATTCAGCTATGCCGCATCTCAAATACCCTTCACCACTAATATTATGCAAAAACTAGCATGAGTTGAAGATATTGCAACATCCAATAAGTGAATATTTTGAACACAAAAGAAAAAAGTCTGAATTTTAATAGAAGTGGAGCATATTTCAAAAAATTTTAAGCCTAAAATAATGTTTCAGAAAGTTGGATTATAACGAAGTAATAACCAAATATGGGCCAATAATTGTCAAACTAGATTTTTATATTAAAGACAGTTTAAAAATACAATTGTACACTGAACCAAAAAGGTAGTAAATACAACGAAAATGGCGCAGAATTGAAGATATTATATCAATCAACGACACTTTTATTCATCATAACGAAATTATTCGTAAATTATTCAATTTAAAGAAAAGTTAATTATATAATTTATTATTCAAATTGACGAAATAAATTCATTATATTTCTAATGAAATATTATTTACATGTTTGTTGCTCAGTTGGTCTTCCTTTTGCATTTTCATGAATTTATGCAAAATATTCCTTTAATATTAATCATTTTTAATTAGAATGTTTTATAAAATAATTTCCTTATTTTAAATTATTTGACTTAATTTGATGAAAAAATAGTTAAATACAAAAAATATTCTAATTAACTTAATTTTAGCACTAGAATTGGAGAAATTTGTGGGTTATTTTTACATATCATGCGTTATTGTTGTTTTACTAAATATCTGTTTTCGTTAATTTTTTTAACGAAATTTTATTCAATTTAACATCCTCTACTATTATTTTTATTTTATTAATTTTTTAGTATATTTGAAGAAAATTCTTCAATTTGAAGAAAAAATCTGGTTATTGGAATAAAAATCAGTTTATTAAACATCTTTTTTCGCTAAAGTTCTATGAAAAAAATTTCATTAATGTACCAAATTCCAATAAAACTGGACCTAATTTAAAACTTTCTTCTTGGTATGGGCCTTAAATCGGAACTATGACAAAATATTGCCCGATATTGATCAAAGTAGCTTCATATATTTAAAATAGATAAAACAATAAATAATGCGGATTTTCATTCGAATTCTTTCATGTTTAAAAGTTTTATAAGTTTAAACTTTTTTTCTGGGAATGAGACTATGCACCAATATTCGCCATGACTTATATATAATGGTATAATAGGTCATTATTAAGATTTTTCAAATGTCGGTCCTTATAGCCCTAATTGCGCTTTATTTAAGAGTTTTACCAGTTTTAACTTGTTTTCCGAGAAGAGGCCTTACATGGGAGCTATAGCAAAATATGGACCAATACTATTCAAAATTATAATTTATATTCAACATAATTAAGAAATTTATTGAGTCAAATTCCAATAGGATTGGTCTTTACTTACTACTTTTATAAGCTCAAAACTCCTTTTCGGGAAGGGGATTTATATGGTAGTTATATTATATGGACCGAGATTGGCCAAATTATTAACATATATTGAAGATAGAAAAATGTTGTGCTGAATTAGAATAGAACTGTGGTTTATTTAAGAGATTAAAAGCTAAAAATTTGGAGAGGGTCTTAAAGTAAAATATAGACCGATATTAATCAAATTCGTAACATATTTTTAATAGAATTGGTTTATTTTTAAGAGTTTTAGAAGCTATAAACTATATTCCGGGAAAGGATTTATTCGAATTAATTATTGTATCAAAATAAATATGTATGGCGAATTTCAGAGAATTATCTTCAAAATTTCGACTTATAAGGTGTACAGATTTTGGGTTATATCAAAATTTTGCATATTTTAGCCTATGACTTTTTTCTTTTGATTCAATTTTTCATTTTTGTTAATGAACCGATATAGCTAGTTTTAAACAAGAAACTGCTCAGGATAACAACAAATATTGAAGCCAAATTTCACAAAATTCCGATAATTATACTGGACATGAGGCGGACATACGTACAGATGGAAGTAGCTAAATTGGCTCAGATATTGATATGCTGCAAGAATAAATATACTTTATGGGGTTTTAGATTATTACTTCTTGGTATTACACACGGAATGACATCGTTAATATACCCTCATCACCACTGGTGATGGTGGAGGGTGTGAAAAGTAAAAATGTTATATCGGACAAGTCCAGCTATTTAATATTCTACACCACAATGTTGGTTATAAATGGTAGTTACAAAAAAGTGATGAACGGACCTCATATAATTTGATTTTCTGATTTATTCTTAAGTGTGGAGAACATTATTGTAAAACTAACGGAACCTAATAAAACTTTGCACATCGTTTCTTGCCTTTAATTATCTTAATGTATGACCTTTAAAGTGATATTTCGAAAAGGGCTTGTATTGGACCTATGAGAAATAATAATTTGGCTCATCGGTTTAGAATTTCATAAGACTTAGTTTTGTTAAATTTCCTTAAAGTCAGTTTATATTTAGGACTTTTATTAGCTTAACCCCTCATGTCGGGAGGACATTTGTACTTGTATGATACCTGAAATATTAGACTGAACATGGGCAGTGAAAGTGGTGCTGTGTCGAACACACTTTAAGGTAGCTGTAACACAATTTTTTCTGTATGTTACAAACATCAGTACAAACCCCTAATACCTAATGTAGGGTGTAAAAATTCATTTAAATGTTCAAAGTTCACCTTTTTTGCATATAAATTGTTGTTATAGTTGTTTTTGTTTTTCTACTTATTATTTTAATAAATTGATTGATCTGTTTTTTTTGTTGTTATTGTTGGTGTCTGTTTATTTAAAAAAATATTATTATTATTATTGTCTGTGTTGCTTGATAAACAGCAAAAAATATGTGTCTTTGAGTTAATTTAGAAAAAACCGCAAAAGTTTCTTGAGAATCAGAAATTTGACAAATATTTCAGTTTGGTATTCGTACTAAAATTTGCTTTTGGAATGTAAAAAAGTTTCTGGGAATAAGCAAAAATTGAGGTTAGCAATAAAGTTATTTGGGCTATAATAAGATATTTTTGTCTATTGTGAAATATGTGGGATGGATATTCCAAGAAAAATTAAAAGGTAAAATTTATATCAAGAAATGAAACAGTATAAGAAAATGTAATATTTGGTCATCATATATAAATTTCAACACCAATTTAGGACTTTATAAAATTTGTCCAACAAACCTTTTATTTGTCGTTTCAGTATTTAAATCCCTCAATAACCACTAAAGGTGATGTGGGTATATTAACCTTGTAATTCTCTTGGATCAAATCAAAATCTTAGTAGTTTTAGCTATGTCGTCTGCCTGCCTGCCTGTGTGTTGGCATCTTTCTCACTCCTAGCAAAATTTTCCGAATCGAATGAATCTCTGTCATATAACTTGCTGTTGCTCTAAGCAATTTTATATTTAAAACCAGCAACAAGAGTGTGTTGAGGTCACTATTTAACCTAGCTCCTTAATATGAATTATATGTTATTAATTTTATTAATATTGGTCCATATTTTGATATAGCTCCCATGTGAGCTTCCTTTCCGAAAAAGAGGTTTTGAGCTTATAAAACTTGAAAATAAAGACCAAAGAATGATTTTTCTTACTATCTTTAATGAATATTATTAATATGAACAATCTCGGTTCATAATTTGCTGTAGCTCCCATATAAGGCCCCTTTCAAAAAGCTGTTTTGAGCTTATAAAACTAGTAAAAAAATCATACAATATTTTTCTAACTGTATTTAATATAAATTTTTAATTTGAACTCGATTCCTTGGAAAAATCTCAACGGTAACACTGGACAGAGCCGTTATTTATTCTATTTCCCTTATAAGTTCCCTTCCCGTTAAGTATGGACGAATTCTATTAAAACTTTGTACGCTTGTTGTTTTAACTCTCTATAGCTCCCATATAAGTCACCTTTCCATGACTTTTTACAAAACTTTTAAATATATACCACTTCTACAGAAATTCGGAATTCTTATTATGCTTTGAATATATGTTTTTTATTTGAATAATCTGTGTCCATATTTTGCAATGGCTTCTTTATAATGTTTCTTCCCGGAGAACAGTTTTGTCACTTATAAAACTTTTATATGCGAACCAGTGATTGTTTTCCTAATTGTCTTAAACATATTTAACTAATTTAACGAATATCGGTAAATGTTTTGTCATAACTCTCATGTAAGGCTCATTCCTTCTTAAATTTGAACCAATTTTGTTGAATCTTGGTCCAATTTTGGTTAAAATGTCTTTATCATATGAATTAAATATTAAATATTTTTTAGCTTCTTTAAAATACAACTTCCTGAAATAGTTTCTTAGTCGTAAAAGGCTCTTAAATGTGGACCAATTTCAATTGCAATAATTTATCAACATATTTTCAAAATATTTCAATATATTTCTCGTTACCAATATTTTTAATAATTTCAATAATATGTTACCATATCGCTGTACTTTTTAAGAAGTCTTATTCCGGAATCTCTGTTAATGCTGGTGAATGTATACGGTAGAGGATATTTAGAATTCCGCACAGCCGAAGATAGCATTTTAGCTTCTTTCGAATGCAAAAACGGCAAACTGACCCTTTTTGATATATAAATGAATAATCCTTCCGGCGTTTCTTATCATATTGTCTACTATCTTATACTTATGATAAATAATTAAGATTGACTGACCAATGGCGATATTAAGACTGACAAATAGAGCTGATCTACATAGAGTTAAAGTAACAGTAATAACCTCACACTTAATATCACTATCAGTGAACAGCTAATAGAATCAAGGTCAACACTAGTTTTAACACCAGAACCCATTTAAGGGACATTAATTCAGATTAATCTAGCCCATTTAAGACCAATCAATACAAGTCTAAATGAATAAAATGTAGTAAATGAATTTTTAATCTTTCTGCGGTAGCGTATGAATGATAAGTTAATAAGGATTCTGGATTCAATAAATCTAATTAAGAATCAAAATGTTTGGTGCATCATCAATATTTGAACTCTTTCTCCAGTAAGCAGAGCGGAAACTAAACCACAGTTATAAGGACTTATAGAAATTTATATCTGTAGTCATTACAAAAAATGACGAAACGGTCTTCAACCTTTTCTATGTCCTATAAAGCAATAGGAAACATAGTTTGTATTCTAGATGATTTAAGTGGTTTTTCAGATATTAAGCTTTACGACTTGCTGAGATATCTCAAATAATCAGATTAATCTAACTCAAGAGAACCGGTGACATTAGACCACACATGAACTCTTTTCTTGAGAGTTAAATTAGGTTTTTCCTCTTGCTGTCTAGACACATATAAAATGTTAATCATTGGAAAATATTTATCAGAGATAATGCTTAACGACTTATCGAAACATCTCAAAGCATCAGATGGATCTGGCAAAAGAGAACTGGTGACATTAAGGAGAAATGGTTTTTTACTTGAGAATTAAAACCAGAGTATGAAAAAACTTGGAGCAAAATCATTATTTTCAACTGCTCCTTCTTTTTACTCTTCTTTGAGAAGTTAAAAAAAATAAAACTCTTTTTTCGGTCATGATGTGCAAAATCGGAAAAAAGTTATTTTATTCTTCTTTTAGCGAAGAGCAAAAAAAGATCTATATTTATACACCAAAAGTAAACACAAATTCATATGTGATCCGTACAAAGATCCGTATACATACAAACATCCGTTTTTCAGCTTAATAAAAAAATATTTCTTATTGCTAAACACAACAACAATTTGTGCGAATTATTCATTATAAAATTCTTTCTTTCGAATTAAATTCTTGCTTAAAGAGCGATAAAAGAATAAAACTCTTTTTTTTTAAATTAAACTCTTTAAAAGATACCAAGATCGAAGATTATTAAAAAAAGAGTCAAAAACCGTAGCTTGGTTTAAACACATATGAGACGTTAACTACATATTACATATATATAGTTAAGAGATTACTTCATCCCGAGGCGTAAATTTTGTTATGCAAATCTAGATTACTTAGAACCTTCCACCAAACCCACAATTTACAAACATATATATATTCATCGATCCTCCTGTTGATGATGTAAACCTCCCTACCACTGATTAGAACTTTTTTTAAGAATTTAATCAAAGTATTTTAAAAAATTTTTTATTAATTTAAATATTTATTTTAGTTCAAGGAGTGTTAAGGTGTTTCATTTCTGCATTTAAATGATAAATACTTAATGTTATCTTTGAATGAATCACTTCAGTTATAACAGTTGGCAATTTCCATTATAAAAAATATTCTAAATTGTGTCATTATTTAAATCAGATATTTTTTTTTTGCTGCTAAGAAATATATACATTTTTTAGCTCTTTCAAAAGACTTTTGTAGTTTATATTTTGATTGATGTTATTATGCGAGAATTTTGATGTCAGCAATTATATTTGCAAGCAACAAGAGAAAAAAAGTGGCAAACGAAACTATAGTTAAGCCAAAGAAATAAATAAAATTTCTGTTCTTGAATCATTTTGATAGATATAGCTACTTTTTTAAAATATACTGACGTTCATAATATTTTTTCATATTTTAGCTCTTTTTCTTATTTACTATTTTGTATAGAGTTACACTTTAAACGTCATTCAACACTTTTTTTGATCTTTTGCTGTTGATTGTAGTTTATATTGTGTTTTCATGAAATTCTGATTGACAGTTTTATTAACATTCAATTTTTATGCAGCGTTTTTATTTTCTTTTGTGTTTCTTCTTATACCCCTTCACCCTCTTCATGTATTGAATGAGTGGGTGTATTAAGTTTGTCATTCTGTAGGTAAGACTAAAATATTTCTGATTCCAATATACATAAAGTTGCATAATTACAAGATCGGACTTAATGACCATTTTCTGTTTGTGCTTCTTGAATGGTACACCCTATTATTGGGCGATAATGAGAATATTGTGGCAGTTTTTTTTGTTCAATTCTTCATGGAGAATTATTAGCTCCACAACTAACATTTCCAGGAGTCTTTAGGTGATTTGGAATATTATGAACCAACTTTGTAATATATGGAACATGAATTTCTTGTAGTTCCACAATTAACTTTGCCAGGAGTTTTTTAGGAGCTTTGGAGTACTATTAATTAACTCTCGTAATATGTGGAACATCTATTTTTTTATTATTTCTTTCTTAATGGAAGGTTTTGTGAAATGATCACCAAACAATACTCCAGAATACGAAAGTATTCGACTACTTACTGTTGAAAATACACTTTATCGTTTTGAAAGTTTATATTAATTATATTAAACATTAGTTCATTGAAAAATTTGTTTATAGAATTTTTCATGTTTTCAAATGCCTTCACTTTATAATTTATATTCAGTCAATAAAGACATACATTGTTTTATAAACACTGCGTTATAATTTCAATAGGTTATGGGCCCAGACCCAAACCTTCTAAAGAATTTATAAGTGTAAGAATTATCTTTAATTTAGAAAAGATAAAGAAATGGCGATTGTATCAGGAAGAATACCTTTGCTAAATGGAAAAAATTTTTCCACATGGTTTCCACAAATGGAAGCAGTATTGCACAAAAATCGTTTATTACGAATGGTAAGAGGAGAAGTAGCCAAACCAGAAGAGGTTATTATCAGTAGCAATCCCACAGCTTTAGAAAGAAAAGCATATGAAGAATTTTTAAAGAAGAAACGGGAATATGAAGACTTGGATCAAGATGCCAGAGCTGAAATCATAATTTGTGTAGAGCCGGATATTATACGCATGGTTAAAACTTTGAAATCTTCAAATGAAATTTGGTATTACCTTAAGAACACGTACGACCGTAAGTCTACAAGAAAGAAGGCAGAGTTATATAGAAAATTATTGAACTTTAAAATGGTGGAAAGTCAAAGTATTTCGCAATATTTGGTGGAATTTGACGTTGCAGTTTCCGAAATTCGTGAAATGGTGTCTGATATAGATGAAGATTTTCTGACGGTAATGCTTTTAGATGGTTTGCAAGACAAATATAAAGAAGTAAAAGCAGCATTTGACACTGCCAATGAGTTTCCTACTCTCAACGTTCTACGCTCAAGACTTTTGGAAATTGGTGACAAGCCTGAAGAAGAAAATGTTCAGGACAATGCTCTCAAAGTGTACAAGTTTCCAAATAACAAGAAGAAACAGGGTAATGTTAACTATAATAAGATGGATAAAAAAGGTATGAAAATGTTTCCTTTTAATTGTTACAATTGTGGAAAAAAGGGCCACATGGCCAAAAATTGCAAATTGAAAATTAATAAAGCAAATGAAGTACATGTCAGTTCAGGTTTTGCAGTATCTACTATGAAAGCTAATAGATATTTTCATTCATCAGAATACAAAACTATTTGGATAGTAGATAGTGGAGCATCCTCCCACATGACAAACTTAAAGTCAGAATTTATAGACTTAGATGAAACATATACTGGCAATGTAAGATTAGCAGATGATAAAAATTTGGAAATTAAAGGAATTGGTACAGCACAAATTAATGTTAACATCAATGGGCGAATAAGCAGAGTAAATCTCTTACAAACATTGTATATACCAGATTTAAGAAGTAATTTGTTTTCAATAGGAAAGGCAACAGACAATTGTTGTAACATTAATATATTTAAAAATAAGATAGAAATATACAAGAATGGTAAAATTCTAATAACATCTAAAAAGAAAGATGGCATATATTGTATCGAATCAATACGTAAACCTTATACTGTTACAAATGTTATTGAAAATCAGAGAAATATTTTAGAAGTATGGCACAAACGTTATGGCCATTTGAATCCAGCAGATTTGGTAAAACTTCAATCCAATAATATGGTTCTAGGTTTACCAAAGATTCCTTTTAAGAATGTCCAGTGTATTAGTTGTATTCGAGGAAAACAAATAAGAGAAGCTTTTCCGGAGAAAAACGAAAAATCATCAAACGAAATATTGCAATTAATACATACGGACTTGTGTGGACCAATGCGAGTAGAGTCTATAGGCAAAAAACTCTATTTCGTTACATTCATTGACGATTATACCAGAAAGGTACATGTTCGTTTTTTGAAAAGGAAGAATGAATACTTAGATGTATTCAAAGACTTCAAGAGACAAGTTGAATTAGAAACAGGCAAGAAGATCAAATCTATTAGATCAGACAACGCCGCTGAACTATCAAGTCGTGAATTTAATTTATTTTTAAAAGATTGTGGTATTACACATCAGTTTAGCGTTGAGTATACACCACAACAAAACGGTATAGCAGAACGCATGAATCGAACCCTAGTTGAAATGGCTAGAACAGTGATGATAGAAGCCAAATTGCCAGAATTTTTATGGGCTGAATTAATAATGACAGCATCCTATATAAGAAATAGGTGTCCCACGAAAATTAATAGAAATAAAACTCCTGAAGAATTATGGACTGGGAAAAAGCCTGTAATTAAACATTTACGCCAAATAGGAAGTAAAGCTTTTGTCTTAAACAAAAAACCTGGAAAATCTAAATGGCAGGATAAAAGTTCAGAATATATATTAGTTGGTTACGCAACAGACGCTAAAGCTTATCGTTTATGGAAGCAAGAATCACGTGAAATTATTAAAAGTCGTGTTGTTACATTTGTAGAAGATAATTTTAAAGTTGACATAGCTGATATAGAAGATGAAAAAATGGGATGTTATGAATTTAATTGGAATCCATTTGGACATAAACAGAAAAATTCTCAACAAGAAAGTCATAAAGATTTAGAAGTAGTCGAGGCAACAAATAATTTTGGAGAAAATGACAATAATGAAAGTCAATTACAAGAAGAAGATCCTAATAACATTTTGACAGATGATCAAGATAGTGAATCTAGTATTGAAAAAGAAACTATCGAACCGTCTATTAAAGAACGTTTAAGATCATGGTCATTATTCAAAAGTAGAGAAGAAGCTAATATAGTTGATTGCAGTAATAATGATCCAAAAACATACAAAGAAATGCTTAATTCTGAAAATATAGAAGAATGGAAGCATGCAGTTAAGCAGGAATATAGTTCATTAATGAAGAACAAAACTTGGAAGTTAGTAGATTTGCCCAAAAGGAGAAAAGCAATAGGATGTAAATGGGTATTTAGAACTAAATATACTCCCGATGGTAAAATAGATAAACGTAAAGCCCGTTTAGTAGCAAAAGGATATTCTCAGGAATATGGAATTGATTATAACAGTACTTTTGCACCCGTCGTAAGACAGAACTCTTTACGTTTAGTATATGCACTTGCAGTTGAAAAAGATTTAAAATTACGACAGTTGGATGTATCTACAGCTTTCCTGAATGGAAACATAGATGAAGAAATTTTCATGACACAACCGGAAGGTTTCATTGACGAGAAAAACAGGAACAAAGTGTGTTTGTTAAAAAAGTCTATATATGGTTTAAAACAAGCAAGTCGTCAATGGTATAAAAGTATTGATGCAGTTTTAAGAAAATTCAATTTAACAAAATCTAAGTACGACCAATGCATATATTCGAGAAAAATTGGAAATGAAACCATCATAGTTGCATTATATGTAGATGATATTATCATCGCAAGTAATAATGAGAAAATTACTCTTGGATTAATTACACTATTGAAAAATAATTTCGATATTCGGGATATGGAAGTACATGAACTTGATTGTACTTAAGGAGGCGCATTATTCAAAAGCGATTGCAGTGAGGAGGCGTGTTGAAAATACACTTTATCGTTTTGAAAGTTTATATTAATTATATTAAACATTAGTTCATTGAAAATTTTGTTTATAGAATTTTTCATGTTTTCAAATGCCTTCACTTTATAATTTATATTCAGTCAATAAAGACATACATTGTTTTATAAACACTGCGTTATAATTTCAATACTTACATACACATAAAATGAAGGTCAACAAAACTCTCGTTTTAGTTTGTACATCGATCTCAATAATTTTTATTTAGTTGTAAGTTACTTTTAATTACTCTTTTTGTATACCCCTGCTTTAAGTTAATATTCGGAGAAGAATTGTGGACTGACATTAAGTTTTAAAATAACGTTTTTTGTGTAAAATTTCTTAAAAATATTTTTAGATTTTCAACTTTTATGAGCTTAAACTCCCATACACAGAAGACATTTGCAGTAAACTTTGTTCTTGATTACAAATAATGAATTCTTTAAACTTAGCAGAAATACTTTGCTTTAACATCCAAATGGACTTCCATAGTTAAACTGGCACAGGAAGTACTTCTGAGTTTATTTGTTTATTTTATATATGATATTTGATACACTGATAGCAGAGGAGGTTACCTTGATATACTTGATAGCTTAGATCTCATATGTATATATATTGTTGGTAGTTGCTGTTGTAGAAGTTCGGCTCTACCCGATAATTCTTTCATTTGATACAGCTGTCGCTGAGTTTACAATTTTTGGGCGATTGTAAGACAGCAATTTTAACATAATATTTTTGAAAATGTTGTTTTCATATAAATCAAACTTGATTTTCTGAAAATTCTTGTTGCGAGTGGTTTTCTAAAAATCCACTTTTTAGTGACTCAACAGTAACACTAGTTGTGAGATCTTAATAGTAAAAAAACGAATTTATAAGGAAACAAGTAAAAGTTATAAACGGTCTAGCAATATTTTTTCTTTGCGTTACAAACGTAAGCACAAACGCATTATACCCCAATCACCTATAGTGGTGTAAGGTATAAAATATAGTATTTTTTCTGGTCTATCTGCGCGATATTTAAAATTCGTCACAGCTGAATATAAAAGTTGCTTTTAATATTTTGTAAGTTTCTTCTTCTTTTTTTGGGTTTTACCATGTTTGCATATCATTCATGTTGAAATAATAGTGGCAACATATTAGCACTACCAATGCCACCTTTAATAGTTTACTATCAGTAACATCAGCAACTTCAAAATCTCCCGTCAACATCCTTAATATTAAAAGTTCTGAAATGTTCTATAGTTTTTGTTGCTTTTTTGTTAAAAATTGCATTTATTGTTATAAACGTCCATTATTCAACATTCATCCATCCATCCAGTCATACATCCATCCATTCGTCTGATTTTAATTCTTGCTACAAATTTTTCTAGAATGTAACCAAAATCTTCGTCTGCATAACTCACGATATTCTTGGTTTTATTAATGCGTTTCATATGACTTCAAGGCAAATGGAACAGACAGTCAGATGAAAGGATGGACTGACAGTCTGACAAACACTTAGTTGAATAGATCATTGTTGAGTTATTGAAAAGTGTAAATGTAGACAATTTTATTTAAATTCCATTTATTTGAATTCCGTTCTTTTGTTAATGCATTTATTTCAATTTTATTCTTTTTTACTATTTTTAACGGCTTGATTTTCCTGATGATTTATGATTATTTATTTGTAATAATCGTTATGATTCTTTTTTCAGTTTTTTTGCTTTCAAAGTGTCTATTTTTTGCCTTCAAGTAAGTAATAAGAGTGTAAAATAATCAATTATAGATAATATTTAGATGACTAAAAGCATGAAAAAAGCAGCATTGAAAGCATATTGTTGCTTTAAAGAAAAATGTGGGGAATTCTGAAAAAAGAGCCTTTATAAAAATGACAGTAAAATATGATGACATATTCTTGCCACTACCCATAAATATTGTTACAGCATATTGAAAACCTTTTAAATAGTGCCAGAATCGAATCGATGAAACCGTTTTTCATATTTAAGAACCTTTTGAGCATACAACACTAGTCCGGGAAGTAGAGTTAAAATCCTCATTAATGGAAATTTTGAAAATAATTGTACCAAATTTCAATAAAATTTAAGAGTCTTAAAAGCTTAAAACCAGTAAACGGTCCTATATGGGAGCTATAACAAAACAAGGACCGATTTTTGCTTACATTACTTACATTAATTCAAACAAGTTAGAACAATAATTGTGGGGAATTTTAATAGAATTAATTAATTATAGTTTTATAGCCTTAAGAACCTTTTCCGAAAAGGGAACTTATTTGCGAACTATACCAAAATATGGAACGAACTTAGTCAAATTATTAACATACATTTAAGAAAATTAGAACAATTATAGTGCCCATTTTCTGTTTAAGTTAAATAATTTTTTTTTTTTTTTTTGAAACATTTAGGAGAGATCTTTTTCCAAATTTTGAGTCTTTAACTTGTTTACTAATAAACTGATACAGTTGGTTTTGAATTTGAAACTGCTTAGGATTCAACACAATGTGGCCAAGCTCCATAAAATTACCGATGACCGAAAGCATAGCTAAATATACATCTATACAGGTTCTTAGATGATTCCTTCATGGCGTTACATGCGGATTAACAAATTTATTATACCTACATCACCTCTTGTGGAGGTTATAAAAATGAGATAAGCTTAGTCTATTATTGAACACTGTTGTATTTCTGCATCAACAATTTCTACATTCACTCATATTAAAAAATAACGCATTTTTGTGTATCTTTTGCAAATGTGTTATTCCAAATATAAGTCTGAAATTTTCGGAATAAAATTTTGAGCTTCTAGTACTGAAATTTTTCAATCATATGTAAAATTATGTATTAAAGAAATTATTTCAGCGGTTATGATACAAAAGTTATAATGTGGTCCTTAAGACTAGAGAGCCGAAACTTCATATCAACCAAAAACTAAACTTACAAGATTTTTACCAAACTTTGTCATGACGAATGATTATGGTCTTATTTTTTTCAAATATTCTGTTCGTATTTCAATATGTTAAATATCTATAAGATCCCGTGTGATTGTTCTACCAAATACAGAGCAATAGCTTGGCATTTTTTCACTGTTTTCTGGTCTTAAAATATGTGACTGTACGTTGTCACTACGGAAGTTTGTGGCCTCACCTCTGGTTGAATAATTTATTTTTAAACGAATCATTAGCCTTCTGGGCAGTTTTATTTTAATCTTAAGATTTTCAACGGTTCTACAAAACACGATTCTTTTTCTAATAAATATAGAGCATTACGTTAAGGAAGATTCAATTGTAGTGGGAATAATAGGTTTAACACCTGATCATTTCCCTTGAGATTATATACCCCAATACTTTTTTAAAAATTTCATAGAACTCTAAATGATAAATCTTAGCCGAGTTGTGCTTCCAATTCCACATTTTCGTATCAAACATGGTATGTTCTTCAAATTAATTTATATTGCTCTAAGTTGAAAATGAAAGGGGACTGATAGTGTCAAATGTTCTATGTCAGGCACTCTTAAACAATTGTTATATTTGTATTCATATTTGCCATTTGATACAGAGAATTGACTGCTTAGGAAAAGAGAGCCGTTCTTGTTGTCACGGATTATCGATTCTCTTTGACAACTTTGATTATAACCTACACCACCGTAGGTGTTTGGGGTATTATGCGTTTAGGCCAAAGTTTTTTATGGTCTCTCTCTCAGAAAAAGTCCTTTTCAAAACATGCAAATCCCACAGAACTCTTAGGTATAAATTAGAAAATAAATTTGTACGTGGGTCGTTCATCAATTTTTGGTGGCTACCGTTAATAATCAACAATGTGGTGTAGGGCTTTACTGACTATAACTTTAACTTGTATTTTCTTTAGAACGAGTATTTAAGGTTGGTGTTAAAATTTCCACTCCTGGAAGTAGATATATAACTGTGGAACTTTTCGGCCTAAACTCTTTAAAGGTCTAGTGAAGAATAGTCAGAGAAAAAGCTGGTTAACGCGAAATATCATATTATAATGGTGTCATTACAAATGTATTTTTGTACCATATTGTGGTTATACACTTGATCATAATGTGATTGTAGCACAACTTTATTTTCGTTATATCACGAATTTTACATTGAGCTTTCAATATGATACCTCGAGAATCAGTGTTTCAATTAGTTTTAAGTGTTAAATATAACCTCAAAATTGAATAACATTTGCCCTTTTTATATTAAGACTTTTTCGAATATTTCTTCTCATACACTTTAGTGTTCCACATTGCCCCTTTTGCAACACATATCGATATTTATTTAATTGTTTTTTCAACTAAGTAAATAATTTCTAAACAATTTCATAAACAATTTAATTTATTTCTTATTGAATTCTTTTTTCATTAAATTTTTTGTTTTAGTTTTATTTTAAATATTTTGTTCAA
The DNA here is from genome assembly GCA_004302925.2 of Cochliomyia hominivorax. NCBI lineage: Eukaryota > Metazoa > Arthropoda > Insecta > Diptera > Calliphoridae > Cochliomyia > Cochliomyia hominivorax. Next base: position 75,120,783 of record PYHX02000413.1, on the reverse strand, counting down.
CCAAACGCCACCAGCAAAGCAGCACCCCACACAACACAGCAGTTGACGCATTTTCATGAATCGTTGATTCGAGCAACATTTATAAAAATGTTAATTAATCGATTTATTGAAATTTGATTGCAAATAAACGATAAAAATTTTATTTTTATTACCCACATACAAACAAACAAACAGAATGTACATGTATGTATTACAATGTATGCTATTTGCTACACACACAGACACTGCTGCGTTTGTGTTGTATGAGGCAAGTTGTTGTTCTTGATAGAAAAAAAACTTATTTAGTTTAATTTAGATAAAAAAGCTTAATAATTTTTTTATTTTATTAATTTTTTTTTAATGTTTAACAATTTTCAATAATAAATTCTAATTTTAATTAAAATAATTGCACATTAAGTAAACAGATATTTTAATTTAAATGTGTATTTAGAATGGAATTAAAATGTTTAAATATTTAAATTTAAATGAGTGAATAAAAGAATAAATAAATTATTTAATAATAACTAAAATATGCAGTAAAAATTAATAAATAAATAGAGAAAAAAGAGAGAGAAAAAAACATGTAAATAACAGGTTGTCTGCATTAAATTTATTTCAATAATTTGAATATTTAATTTGTAGATTAATTAAAACAGCTAAGTGATTTTTTTCTCTTAATAAATTAAATTTTATTAAGATTTATTGTTACATATTTCATGGTCCACATTGCATTTAGAAAACCTTTGGATGTGGAATTTTTAAATCGCTTTGTTACAGGAAATTAATTTTTTTTCATACTGCCGATTTCCAAGTTTGCTAAAGGTCAGTTTATTTCATTAAATGTATTTATTTTTTTTTCTATTCTTATCCGATTCCATAATGCAAAAGCTTTGATCAAACAAATGAATATATTGTTAATCTGAATAAAATGAGTGATCAGGAAAGAGTGTGTTCTAAAATGATTAAATATTTCAATAAAACTTAAATTGGTCCTTCAAACAAATGATCAATCAAGCATTCAAAGTTCTGCACTAAAACTGCTTCCAAATTATTAATCTAAAGCCAAACAAATAGAAAGCAGCCAAGTAAGCTTAGCGCCAATGCAATAAAGCTAATGCAAATTTAAAAACATACAAGACTCAAAAAGTTTCTGACGCTGCTTAAAGTCAAGTTTTCTAAAAGTTATAGTGGATGACAAAATATATGCACTGGCGGATTTTTTCTGGTAAAACATTTTATGTTACTGATGCTCGAGGGAATTTTGAAGAAAAGGTTAGGATCCAAAAGCAGTCAAAATTTCCCAAAAAGTAATTTAATAATTTAAGCAAAATATAGTTGTGACAAAAAAGCCAATTATTTGTTGGAAGGTGCTCTATAAATATCGAAATTTTCATTAAAGAATGTTTGTAAAAAGCTATTTAAGACCTCATACTTATTTTTGGCCTATATTCCTGTCAGTATGGTACACAAGAGAGGCAAATCTTCTCAACTGATCAGAGCTAAGGCCGGTAAAGTTATATTAGACTCTTGTTAAAGGAGAATTGAAAAGCACTTAAAAGGTGTCCAAAAGTGTGGCAGATTTTAAAGGGAGATATACTATAAAAATGTTAATGGAAAGGTTTCCGAAAAAGGCTCAAAATTTCATCACTAGTGATTAAAGCTATGAAAATATTGCTTTTTTTATTTTTTGTAAATTTTAATAATTCAGTCACATAAAAAATTAAAACCATAAATTTACTGGTTTCGCTTTTGTATGTTGAGGATTTTTCAATCTCCCTCATCATATTGACGGCCCTTTATTACAAGGTGACAAAGTAAAATTTTTAAATATGCTTTTAACGGATTGGAATTTAGGGTAGTTGGGTAGATTAGTAAGTATTAGTTAGTATATTTCACTTAAATGTTTTTTAATTGTGTATATTCAAGTTCTAGCGTTCTTACAAATAGCAAATCCTTGTGTTATAAATTTAGACCGAAAATTCCACCTGAATTAGGCTTTCTCTAGTCAAATTTTGCTATTTCGCATAATTTCATTTCTAATGGTCCAGAAAATTAAAGTCATTCCGAAATCGTTTTGAATAAAATAAGAATTTAAAAAACAAGCAAGCAGCAAGTGATGATGGAATGTCAGCCGAAATTCTACTGGTAGACGTCGAAACAGCAGCTAAACTTTTACGTCGCCACATAACTTTTGTCCGAGAGAAAAGTAAATAACAGATCCAATAAAATGAGAGCGACGCTTGGAGGACTACAACCAATATTGAGTTGCTCGCTTATATCTAGACAAACAATGCTCAAAATATTCAACGCATGTTTAATATCAACTTTGTTACACGAAAGTTAACCGATAATTCTTCATATTATCAGAATAAACCCGCTAAATATGACAAAAATGGAGTTTTAGTGGAATCCTTAAATTTTAAAAAGGTGTGGCCGCCAAAAAAATCCATGAAGACATTCGATACTTTGAGGTTAAGGACATCGCGGGAACAACTGCTACAAACCATATAAAATGGAGATGCTTTGTGAAAGCCAGATGCTTCCAACAAGCGTAATTAAAATTTAAATTTCTAAGATCTTCTAGTTTAAAAGTGCTCTCAATGTTATTTTTATTAGGCCTCTCTAATCTATTTGGTTTTTTTACAGATCTGAGGCTTGAACAATTCCGGTAGAAATTCCAATATGCTATCTCAACCTGTTAAGCATTTTTATCAAATAGAAGCTTTAAGCTCATGAAAGCATCTTTCTTAGAAATGCTCATTACTCTCAATACGCTGACAAAATTTGACTCAATAGGCTTCCATCACACTAGAACATCACAAATTAGTATTTAGGATCGGTTTTAGTCAATCGATTTTAATAGAGAGTTATTCCTGTTTACTTATAAAAGCTTCGTGTTTAGAATAAAAGTAACGAATTTCTCTGTGTTAACTGGGAGCGTAATTTAACAGATCGTGGCTTTAGTACTACTCATGATATGCGAACAAAATCAGGTATCAATTCTGAGCTAATTGGTGCAGTTCTGAATGAAAAGTCATTGCAGAATGAGTGCTTCCTTATTTCAAAATCTTTAGATCTTTTGTGGCGTATTTGGGATCAAACTTACAAACAAACAAATTTATTTTATTAAAAACTTTGAACTAAGCAATATTTTGTGACATGATATGTTATCGAATTGTATTCTAAGTTTCAACAATATATAGGACAACAATCTAATAGTTTTTTCTCTTTTCTCATTTGCCATTAGATTAGACATTTTTTGTCTTTAAACCGATCAGAAAAATTAGTTGCTTTTTAGTTTTTAGGTGTCTTAAATCTTCAGAATGATATTTCTCTTTTTCCATATCTAAAAGCTTTTAAATGATACATTCTCAACATCGTTGGGAAATATATACAATCGTAAGCAGAGATTCCAAAAGAAGTGTATCAGTTTAAAAGCAGGAAATACAGCTAAGACAATTCTATATTTCTAAAAAATTTTGTAAGTATAACTCCACATAATTGCTAATTCCCCTGGTTATTTTTTAAGCTTTTATTATTTCAAATCCTTTAGAAATATTGAAATCTATTTCTATCATTGTGTCCTACAAAATCATTTGAACAATTTGCTGGAGTTTAAATTTTGCGTTTCTTTGCAACACCTAATCCGTTATGGGGTTAATTGATCATGATTATAAATTTCATACCCTAAAACCCTTCTTCATAAAATTGCTATTATCTTCCCATGTAATTTTATAGTCGTGAGTACGACAAACTGTGATTGTTTTACAATTTATCATAAATATATTTTCTCACATCAGAAAAGATAATACTTTTGAAAACTGTAAAAACTTAAAAAAAAATTACGACCAATAAAAAACAGTGACTTCATGAACATGACACTTCACAGAAAAAAGCAAAAATGACAAACAAAAAAAAATAATAATAAAACTGAAGAATAAACAAAAAACCACAAAAACCTCAGTCAAAATAATAATAAAAAAATTGTAAATGTAAAATGAAACTAGTTGAAATTAAAAAAAAAAGATCGCAAAATAATTTTTTTCCTTAGCCAAAATAAAACCAGCTAAAACCTAATAACAACAACAATGTTATAAAAATTTGTGACAGCTGACAAAGTTTTAAAATACCAAAACGAATAAACGAATGAAATAAAACAGAACTGACTATAAAATCCACGTAAATATTTGATTAAGATCTTTGAAGAAATGAAATGAAAAAAAATCAACTAAATGAGAAAGTTAACCACAGACATCTGGACAGACGGACAGATGGATGGACTGAAAGAGACAGTTACAGCAACAATGACAGATAATTAAAAGAAAATAAAGACAATATGTGAAAGCAAAGATACAGATACAGTTTTTTTTTCCAAGATGAAAATATAAATCAATTTTTAAACTTAAATGACTAACGAGACATGAACTAAACAGTTGTCATATACAGTTTGAACATTTCCTGGATATTTTCCTAATAAAAGACACAAATTGAGAGCACAAATTGAAATGTCAAATTATGTAGAAGTAACCAAAAAGGTGTCAATTAGTGTTAAAATGAAAGTCAGACATTTTGGGAATAAGAATTTTAAAATTTGAAATCTCTGGGACTTTGGAAGTCTTTAGCAGAGAATACATAAGAATATTGATGTGAATGAGTTAAGCTTAAATAGTCCTAAATCTTAGAAGTTTAATTAAAACTTTAACTTTAAAATTAATGACCTGAATAAAGTGCGTATTAAAATTATTAATTAATTTTAACAAAATCCAACTTGGTCCTATAAAAAGTTGGGCAAGCATTACAAGGTCTGACGTCAAACTGCTTCCAGTGTACCGTACCGGAAGAACTTGTCCGTTGATAAATATACTAGTTCAAGTAGAAGGAATAGTCTACATGATGTTTCTAAAGCCAAAAAATATAAAGCCTTTTCCAAAGTGCTCCCAAATCATCCGTTAGGAAACCCGATCGCTTAACTCAGTGCTGCGACATATTTGTAAAATAAAAGCAAGTAGGGCTCGTAAATCTCCTGCCAATAATTTGAGTCCACACAGAGCACGGATTGAAATCATGTTTTCTAAAAAAATTTCTTGCGTGTTAAGGATGGGGAAACTTATGTTCTGGCAGATTCATCGCATGTAAAAAAATGTTAGTTCCAAAAGCAGTCAACATTTTTCAAAAAATTCTTAATATAGCAAGCAACGGGCTCTATAAATTCCGAAATTTACATGATGAAGTGTAAAAAGGCAGCTTTGATTCATAAGACTTCATATGTGCTCATAAATTTTTTCAGGTCTGAGTAGGCATATTGTCACTACGGTGAACAAGCTCCACCTACCAGGAGCTAGGACCTGTAGAGAGTTATTTGGCTCCTGTTGAATTGAAGAGCAAAAAAAGGTGTCCAAAAGTGAGATAATTTTTAAAAGGAAATGGAGAAAGGGATTCCAAAAATCCCTCATCCTCATCAATCCCTGGATCAGTGACAAATCTTGTTGAAATTGGACATATTAGGTCTAATATTTTAGATAGCTCTCATAAAAATGTCCTCCCGAAATGGGGTTTCAAGGTCAAAGAATTGCTAAATTCAAGTGATTGCAATGAAATTCAATACAGATAAGTCATATATAGAGATTCTATATTAGCCCGCTTCCAAATATTACTTTGAAGGGAATAAATCTGATATATACGTTGGTATTGTTATAACAACTGGTAAAATACAATCTAAAATCAATATTCGAAATTATACGAAGTTCGGTGCATAATTTCTTCTGGCTCCGCTTACTCCTCACAGCAAAAAATCTTTTCAATCGCATACATTTTTCATAAATGTAGTAACATATTTTCTAATTAAATCTCTTAATTAATATTAATCATACGCTTAGATGGCTTTATATCAAGAAAATTTATTTTATCTCAAATTTTTATTAAAATTTCTTAAATTTAATTAAAAATTCCTAAAATTTAGCATCATTTCATTTAGTTTCTATTAACAATTTCTAAATCAAATAACATCTTTTATGCTTGATTTGGCAATTATTTTGAGGTATTTGGCAAGAAAATGAATAAAATATAATATTTTTTTTTAAACATCATCAAAATATTTCAATACAAATAAATTTATTATTGTTATATTTTGTTGTTGTTCGTATTATTTCGTTTTGCAATTATTTTTGTTTAGCAGCTATTTTTTGTTTTTTTATAGCATATAATTATGTTTGGTATGTGAAGGTTATACGAGGTGTTTTCAGTTGAAAGAAAAAAAAGCAAAAGAATTTATTACAAAAACAAATAAATTTTTTTAGTCGGTCAAGCCCGACTATGTAATATCCTACACCACAATTAGTTTTGAAAACGCAATGAGTGACCCTCGTATAATACTTTTATTCTTAAGTGTCCAGTAAATTTTTGTGAAATTAGTATTTATCAGAAATTTATGCGCTTCAAAATAAATTTTTGTGAGAGGTTAAATGAGAGCTACACGAAATTATGGATCGACCCTCGAATAATTTTGTACATAAAATTTTGCTTATATTTATCTTAGTTTTACCAATTAATAATACAATACATCGTATATGTGAGATTTATGCTCTTCAAAGTGATCTTTGTAAGGGAGCTGGTATGTGACCCATTAGACGTAATATACGTATTAGACCGATCCTTTCATAATTTGACAAATCGGTTAAGAATATCACTAGACTTTTATTTTTCTCATACTTAAGACTCTTATGAGCTTAAAACTTCATTGCGAGAGGAAATTTGAATGGTATGTTCCTGAAATATTGGACCAAATATAACGCTGGATTGACTGACAGATGGACGGCCTTCACAAAATCTACTCAGAAAGTGATTCGAAGTCGAACGTTATGAAGGTGAACGTAATTTTTTCTATATGTTACAAACATCAGTACAAATGCATAATATCTCAACTACCTACGATGGTGTAGGGTATAATAAACCATAGAAACATTCGCAACAAAATATGTATTCTTAGATTTTGTTTTGGCAAGTTTTTTTATATAGATTTTGTGTGGAAGTTTAAAAAAGTCTGCGTGATAATCTACAGTAATTTTTATAGGCATATTTGGATTAAATACCAAACTTATTAACATTTTGTTATAAAAGCACTTGAGGGGGGTCTCTAAATAGGGTTATTAAAATTTAAGCAACGTATGAAAAACCTTGACATTTTTGTGATTTTTTTTAGCCAGAAATCAAAGATTTTAAGTTTAAGTTTGTGGAATTTCAGGAAATAATAAATAAAGTCTTTAATGTTATTTCTTCACTTGAAGGTTTGAAAGTGAAGTAATTGAAATCTTAAAAACTGAATTAAACAACTATTTTTTATATCTCTTATACCTGATGAGGTTTGTAATGTACAGAAAAGGTATCCATTTTCAGTATACCGTTCAACTCAGAATCTCATTATGAGACGATTTCGCGAGTCGGTCCATATAAACTTTGTGAATATTAAATACAATTTAAGAGATATTTGAATGAAACTTATCATAATTGAAATGATGGGTATTGGTCCATTATTTCTTATGTCTCATACTACATCTATTCCAAATATCACTTTAAAGGGCTTAAATCTCACATTGGTATTGTAATAAATATGAATTGTTATAATTAGGATAAGCTGAAGTCGACGTGCGAAATTTTGTTTGGCTGGTCCATAAAATCTCTCATCTCTCTATATTAAAATTATTTGAAACGCACAAATAATATAGATGTTACACCATAATAATATACTGCGCTCTTAAGCATAAATTAGAAAATTAAACTATATGAGGATTGTTCATAAGTGCTTTGTTCTAAATCTTTTAGTATCGAAAGCCTCTAGGCCGGCCATATCAATTTGGACCTTAAGGTTCCACTCAAGTGCCATTTTGTTTATACTTTCCGGGTGTTATCTTGTAGTATGGGATATGACATTATTTGTATTTCTTATTGCTTTGTTTTTTTTTATTTTATCTCAAGCCCGCCATTGAGCGCCAGTGTTTGCAAGTCACCAAATTTATCTTGCATGTTAGATAATCTGTGCAAGAGTAGACAAAAATCATCTGCATAATATAAATCCTCAAGTTGACATGAGAGACTTCATGTGATTTCTCTTCTCTCTGAACAGTCTTCGCTCATTATATTATCTATTGTGATGGTGAATAGCTAAGGTGGTAGGAGGCACCCTTGTTTCACTACAACGGCTGACATTGTAGTTGTTATGAACAGAGAGTTCTACGCTCTCGTACATAATTCTGAGATTCTCTTCTTCTCAGTGCTTTCTGTGTTAGCAATTCGTTGAATGGTATCGAAGGCTTTCTTGACATCTATGAACTATGAATAAGTAGAGTGGAATTCGGAATTAAAAAAAAAAAATGTGTTATTATAATGCGGAGAATGTTAACTAGGCTAAGCAGTCCTTTCTTGGTAGAAAAAGACTCTATTATTAAGAACCTTTTTTGCTTTAAATATTTGTTTCCAGGCAGTAACTTTAACCACTTTGAACTCAATTACAGTTTAAGATTATATGGATATAGTAGCACAATAGTAACATTTAGGTGGAATATATAGGTGATTTCCGAAGCTAATGGTTATTCGGGGGTTATAGAAAATTATTGACCGATCTTCGTACGATATATGTAGGTTGTATGAACCTTATATGTTTGAAAAATAATCGGAATACTAAGATTTGTTAAATTGTTTAAATTGTTTTTCGGAAGTGGTTCTGTATGGAAGCTAGGCACAGTGTGTTTAAATCAATTATTGTGTAAATGAGTCTGTAACTTTTGAACCGTTAAAAATATTCTTAAGAAATTTCAAATGATAAGAGGTATTTCTGAGTTGACTTTGAAGAGTACAAGACCATATCTACCCTGGGACGAAGTTTCTTGATCCTCTAAATTTGGCCACTTAGGGTATGTTGATATTTAAAAAATTTGCCAAAAATTCATTCGTGAAATTATATATACAGATAGTCCTATAAGCCACTATTAAAATATTCTTGATAAGACACGACTTTATTTTCCAAAACCCGCGACTTTTCAAAAAATCTTAACGGCAATGCTGACAAGACCTATGCACAAGCGATTATCTTATTGGGATTGATATTTTGGGTGTTCAATTCTCTGATTCATTGAATTGCTCGAATACATCATACAGAAATTTCAGATATAATACTAAAATATTTAAAAGATTAGGAAGATTCTCTTGTTCGGAAACATTCCCCCTCAAGATCATAGTTTAACTAATAAATTTCAAAAATCTCTTAATATTTAATCAAATTCCTTTTTCATAAAAGACCTTTTTAATTCCATTGAAATCCATTAAAATTATTATTTGTTTTCTTAAATATTTAACTCTAAACTGAATAAATAATCTTTGACAAAAACCAAAAAAAAAAAAATACTCAGCTTGAGTTAAAGAGACTTTTAGACTTCAAGACAAATAAAGATACGAAACAAAAAAACTTTTCCGAAAGTGTTGACAGAACCATCTGTTGAATGTCAAACTACAAAAACAAAAATAAAGAAAATTAAAAAAGAACAACTCCAAGTATTTCAAAATATTTAATGTTTGTTGACTGTTTTCTTCACACGACTATAAATTATAGATCAGTCCTCTTTTCTTTCTTGTTTCAATAAAAAAGTAAACCTAAAATGAAAAAAAAAAAAAAAAAAACAAATTACCATTTTTATAATAAAACACATGCTGTTTTTGGCAAAAAAAAAAAAGAATCCACGCCTTCACATATTCGCATTCTTAATCAGCCAATGACTTTAATAGAGTAACAGCAGCAACTGAAGCAACAGCAGCAGGCAGCAGTAAATAGTAGCGAAGAGAAACAAATTTTCAATTCACAAAAATAATAAATAAATTGAAATTTGAAGAAAATAAGAGAATTCCAACGAACTTAACTGACCTAAGACAATAAATTTCATGAGAAATTAGGGGCACTGAAAAGAACATGTTTTGGAAAATGACAAGAAGTGGGAATGATATAGTCGCACAGTGATTTCAAAATGAATTTTCATAAAAAATTATGAATTTTGAACGATTGGAGTTATCTCAGTTCAGATTCAAGTTAAAATTCTAGTTCAAATTCCAATTCAGATTCCAATTGAGATTTTAGTTGGGATTCTATTTGAGATTCCAGTTTAGTCCAGTTCTAATTCGGTTCTAGTTCAATTCCAGTCCAGTTCTAATTCGGTTCTAGTTCAGTTCTAGTTCAGTTCTAACTCAGTCCTAGTTTCAGGTTCCAGTTCAGAATCTAGTTCAGATTCCAGTTAAGATTCTGATTTAGATTCTAGTTCAGATATTAGTTCAACTAATAGTTGAAATGATAGATTAGTTCAGTCTAGTTTTTGTTTTTAGTTTCGTTGCAGTTCAGTTCTTGTTCAATTCTAGTTCAGTTCTAGTTCAGATTCTTGTTCGGATTTTATTTCAGATTCCATCTCCAATTGAAGCTAATATTCTAGATCGGAGTTTTACTCAGATTCTAGTTCATATTCTTGTTCATATTTTAATTCTGATACTAGTTCAGGTTCTAGTTTAGTTTTAGCTCAGTTCTAGTTAGGTTTTCGTTCAGTTCTTCTTCACTTCAAGTTTAGTAAAATCTTTATCCCCAGTGGGAGTTTTTTTTTCCATCGTTTTCTTCCTTAAAACTTTAAAGAAAACATAATTTTTCTTTTAACTTCTAAAACAAATTGCTTTTATAACTTTTTCTCCCCCAGTTTCTTTTTTAAGTTTTAATTTTGTTGGCCTTATTTGTTGTTATATTATGGTGCGGTTATTAGTAGTTAACTCCATTGTTGTAGTTGTTGTTGGTTATATTTTAATCCTTTTAGCCAGTTTGATTCTTTCGTTTGCTAACAGTTTATGGCCAACATAAATTGCATGTTTGTTATTTAAATTAAATTAATGCCTCGGGAATAATTAGTGTAAACACAATGTGTTACATATTCATACAAGTAATTTACAATATGAAAAAAGCACTAATAATGTTTTCTTTTTTTTAGTTTTAAGCTAAAATATACTAATATTTCTTGTTGTTAATGTTCAAAAACCATTCCCTACCAATTTATTATGAGGAATAAACATGCATTAAGAAATTATAAGCTTTTAACGGTATTGAAAGCCATTTTAAGCGAAAAATTGTGAAGCCAAATGTTAACAGTGGTGTAAACGATTTATGTAAGGACGGAATATTAAAAAAGGGTTTTTGACAAACAATTTTAGATGCTAAATTCAAAAAGGGTAAATGACATTATTTGTTATTAAAACATTTAAATTTTTTAATTATATTTCTCTTGATAACTAAAAGGCGTTTAACAATGTTGGTGTTTGGAAAGAAATTCAATTGGTTTTAGGGAAAAATTAAAATTTTGGTAAAAAATATTTAAATTCATAAATCCGTAGAAAAAATATCCAAAAAATTGTAATGATGATCAAAATAATTGTGCCCAAATGATCTCTTAGTATCTATATGACCATTGTATATCTTCATAGATCTAATTCATGCCGGACTATATTTTTCTAATTTCTTGTTCTAATACTCTATAAAGAGGCCCACTACTCTAAACCATATCTAACGTTACACCAATGAATCAGATTATGCTTAGCCCTGCATTACTTTTTGAGATGATTTAATGAAGTGTCTGAAATGTACTTCCTTAATTTTCACTTGTTTCTATTAAAAGCACGCTGTATTGGGAGGGTTGATCATTGTAGATTATAGTGATCTTACTTGTTTAATAACAGTATTCGTGACCCTAGCGATATTCATTCAATTCATCCTTATTTGTTTTATTGGTTCAATAAAAAAGTTATAGACCTGTATCTGAGAAAACCATAAACATCAGGAGAACATCTTTACTAAGTTTTCTAACAAAAATTAAATGGAATAAAACAAGGCCCATAACATACACCACATTGCTAATTATAATTGATGAACGAACCTCCTATAATTTGCTTATCCGATTTATGCTCAAGAGTGCCGAACTAAACCAACATATATGTGAAATTTCAGATTTTTTGAGATTTTTTTTGAGGTGGTTATATATGAAACTTTCGGCGTCAGTTTTTACTTACAACTTCAGGAAACATAGTTACATAACCAACACATTTTACTCAATAACATAAAAATTGTGGACCGATATTTGACAAAACTTCAAAATTCTCACTAAATATTCAAAATTTTTCAATTACAATTTAATGGACGAAAAATAATCAATAAAAACGGTACAGTTGGAATAAAGTTATGGGCCAAAATATGCAGTTCTTTTGTGCCACAAAATCTGTGGTTAACTGAAATATAATGCCTTTTTCAGAATTGTGCTTTGAGCTTTTACAGCTATTCAATATAGGGCGATTTTTTTGTAATTGAGGAAATTATGTTTCACTGTCTTGAATATATTGAAATGTACTGTTCCATATCTATTTGTACGTCCCATATATGACCATTTTCCGTCATAGTTTCTCTCGCTTGTAAAACTGTAAGTATTGACTTTATTTAGTATTATTAGTTAAATTTGAGAAATACCAGTCCATATTTGGTTCACATTAAACTCTACAGAAGTATTTATCGAACTAAACTCGATATGTGTAACTAATGTGATGAATATCGTTTTATATTAAAGCCCCTTCACGGATTAGATTAAATCTAATAAAATTCTATACAATTTTTCCTTTTATATATTTCTTAAAGATCATAGCACCACTATTAGTTGTTGTTCCAACATTGAGCTCTTTCACAAAACAAGGTATTCCAAAACTCATAAAATTTATCAAAGTTTTATTCAAATCCAGCACTAAAGACTCTGTTCGTTATCAACATGTGTATGAAAATTCAAAAGAACGGACTCACTTCGGCATTTCTGCGACATCGGAATTCAAGCTGTTAAAATGTTAAATATTTGTTGATTTACTTAATCACTTATAGAGGAAATGAAAACTCGAAATATTGTTCAATATTTGTAGGGTAATGGATTGTAGAAAATATCGTCAATTCACCACCATAAGCGTATTTGTTAGACTTTATTTGTAAACTTCCAATTCCCCCAACACTAAATTAATAACTTCGATTCTTTTAACAAATAGTAACTATATGTTTCACTTATTTCCGCCTCTGTTATTACTTTTTCCTATTTTCCAAATGCAAATGTTCGTCAGTTATTATGTAAATATGTATGAATACAAATCGTGTTCAATTCTAAAATTATAAAAAATACAAAAACATTTTCTCATTATAATGTTACATTAAAAACATAAACGTTGCAACATAATAAATACAACAACACACTTCAATGTGTTTTTGTTTTTAATCATTTTGCCTCTGACTATTTAATGAAAATGTAGCAGCAATTAAAAATTGTCATAACATTTATGATGACAACATGCACTTAAATTATGTTGCAGTCGCTACAATAACAAGTGAATAAGGAGGGTATGTTAAGTTTAACAGTTCATATTTATTACAGAGGAAAAATTCTGTAAATTAAAACTTTATAAATATTTGATATCATTCGAGAGCCAATTACTTTAAAAATAATGATATCTAAATAATTAGGTTTGACCTTAAAGAAAATCTATACTAATAATGATGTTATTATAAAATTTTACTACATAATTGAAGATTCCTTAATGCACGATTTTCAACAGATCCCAATTTTTTACTTTCAAAATACCCGAAATTCCAACTGTCAACTGCCATTTTAAAAGATTTGATCCATTGCAGTTATTTTGCATATATCACAAGCATATGTGAGTACATTATCAATGTACTTCTTCTGTACTTTTAACTTTGACATTTCGTTTCTGTTCAAAAACCTAATAATGCTAAACGCAAGTTTAGTGGAGCTTAGCGTTAAGAATTCTGTTAGAATTATGAAGAATAACTTTTAGATCAGAGGTAACAATTGAATTTCAAAGCGAAGAAAAATCTCCATTTCAAAACAATATTAACTTTTATTGGGTCCATATAGATATACGATTTTTCGCAAAAATTATTTTAAAACTCTACCCGAAAATGGGTCAATATTTTACTTTGGTCTAAAAATATCTTCAGCTATAAAAGAATTCCTATACTTGTTGTTATAGGAAATTATAAGGACTATAAACATCACTAATAATCACTTATTTGTATTCCCTCCACCACCACAAGTGGTGAAGAGGTTATGTTAACTTTGTCAATCTGTGTGTAACGCTTAAAAGAAATCATCAAAGGCCCCATAATGTATATATTCTTGCATCAAATAAAAATATGAGCTGATGTTTCCCTGTCTGTCTGTTGTCGCAATGATTGACGAAGCTCAGTGAAATTTGGCTCGAGAATCTGTTATAGTCCTGAGAAGTTTTATACTTAAAACCAGTAGAATCGGTTTGACATATTAAAAGATATAGAGTCATATGTGACCCAGCCTCAAGAGAAAATCACCCGTAGAAATTTCAATTATCAATTGACAAATTGGAATGAAATTTTTCTGTAGGATCAAGTTATGATTCATTAAAGTTATATTGTTTTATTTCGAATATTTTTTATATTGTATGTGTTTGTGAGTGTAAATGTGAGTGTGTATGTACGTAAACTATACGCATGAAAAAAATGTATTTACTTTATACCCATTTTTGCTGAAGAGCTTTGAAGATTTGACATGACCGAATATAGCACTCTAAATTGTGTTTTAACTGTCATTATCTAAGATTACCAACTTTGGTAGTGCTTTAATCGGTCACTCCACTTAGAACTTGCAGTCCTGCAAATCAATTGAAAATCAACTTTCAGAATATTCACGTTTAAAACTCATTAAAATTATTCCGTAGTTTCAGAATTACAGAATTATTTCCAAAGAAGGGTTATTCGATAAGAAAAACTCGAATCAAGGAAAAAGTTAAAAGAGAGGTAGAAAAAGAGAGGGAGAGGAAAAATAAATAGTTATATTATTCTCTTATAAAAGCTGATGTTAGACCTTTTAATATTTTTTGTTTTAACCTAAAAGTTTGGATATTAAGAGTTTGTGCTGATGTTTGTAACATACAGAAGAATAAGTGTTGCATTTACCTTTAAGTATACCATTCGACTCACTTTCTGAGTAGATTTAATGTCCGTCCAACTGTCTGGGTGACTGTTCAAGTAAACTTTGTGAACAAGGACGAACCCTATTGAAATTGGTCATGTTTGTGCATATTTCCAGTTACCTCCCATACAAATGTCTCACGGAATAGGGTTTTAAGCTCCTTAAAATAAAGCGGTTTTAAGCGATTTGCAAAAATTTCAGCAATTTGCAAAAATAAAAAATATTTCTCGAACTAAACCCATAATGTTCTAAACCTGTGTACCAAATACCATGATCAGCCCATTGCTTCTCAAAGATGCTTGTATGGGATTTTCCCAATACCACTTGGAAGAACATAAATTTCGTTTGTATAGTTATAATAATGGGTCAAATTTAAATAAATAACAGTAAAAATCGTTGTATGAAAATCGGTCCATAACTTCTTTTAGCTTCTATATAATCACCCCGAAAAAAAGTTTAAAACCCAAAAATTTCACAGAAAATTAAGTTTCACATTAATATACTGTACACTTAAGAATTATTCAGAAAATCAAATTATAACAGTTTCATTCATTCCTTTCACGTAACGGCCACATATAAAGGAATAATGTGGTGCGGGGTATTACAAAATCAGACTTGACCATTCATACATTTTTTTGGCTGGTGAAGGGTATTGAAAATTCGTCATATCATAAAAATTCCTTCTTATTTTTCAACAATTCAACAAGCTTGAATTAGAAAGCAATTCTGGTTTATTTGGTTATCAACCTTCGATTACACTATATTTTATAATTTAAGCGCTATGAAGCGTTTGCATACTGCTTTTACAAATTTAACCCGAATACAACATAGGAATTCACTCTTAATGGATGATGGTGGTTTTTAAATTAAATGCTTCATCGCAAAAACTCTTGCAACATAATTGACACAAATGTTTAATGTTGGATTCATTTGTTTTCATATATATTTTTTCATACTGCAACAACTGACTGCATCATGTAAATATATATGTGCAACTGTTGCAAAAGAAAATCAAAATCAATATTTTTAATTAAGAAAAAATATGTATTTATATATGTAAGTATGTGTGCATTTACATGTGTATATAGTTTTTCTGTTTCCTTGTGTTTTTAATTTCTGTGCAAAAAAAAAAAATTATGGCTTTTTAAATGACCAGTTTTTGTTGATTTCCTTATTTTTATTTATTGGAATTTCTCTGACACACTAACATATTTAATTATAGTCTGTCTCTGTTCTGTGTACTATTTGCAGTCTGAAGAAATAAAAATTACATATAAATATAATTAAATTTTCATTGCCTTATTTGTTTATTTCAATTAACTTTAAATGAAACTGTTGCATTTCGATGACTTTTATTAACATTATTCGCATACAGGTTTTATTCAAGAATGTGCAGGGAAGTGATTTTTTTGGCGGAATAAAAATTAAATGGAAAATATATATTTTTTTTAAATAGAATGATTTAATTTAGTAATATTACATAAGGGCGTATATTATTTACTGAACACCAGTATTTAATTATAATTTGAAATTTGTATGACTTCATTTCCTAAACTCCGGTCGATATGTTTAGGCCTTAAATCATTAATTTGGTTTTGGATCTACACTAACCCAATGAAGGAAACAAGTAAAAATATCATAGTCGCCTCGACTAAGTAATAACCTACACCACAATGTTGGTTGTAAATGACAGCCAGCGTTACCGTTGAGATTTTTCGAAAAGGGGATTTTGGAAAATAAAGTCGTCACATGCATTTCAAAAAGTCGCACCTACGGTAACTCTGATGACGAACAATTTATGAACGACTCTCGTATAATTTACTTTTCTGATTTATGATTCAAACTTTTTAGATTTTATTTATCTTAACTTGACAAGTTCTTATTACAATACCAACGTATATAGAAGATTTTATGCCCATCAAAGCAATATTTAGAAGGGGCTTTTATGTGACCTTTGAGAAGTAATGGACCGACACTCGCATAAATTGACAAATCGATTTAGAATATTAAAGGACTTATTTTTGTTGAATTTCGTTAAATTTGCTTTGTATTTAGTACTTTTATAACCTTAAACCCCCATTCCGGAAGAACAATTGTATCGGAGCTATCTGAAATATTGCACCAATTATGATCAATTTCCATAGGCTTCGCCGTTTGGACTAAAGTTTTTAACCTAAAAAAACCTAGTAAAAAATATTTTTTAATTAATGCCTAAATGCACAATATATAATGCCGATACCGACTTCCATGTGGGATTATTACGTTCTAAATGGTTTTACCTGTGGGCGTTACATGTGATCTAGAAGAAATTTTGGATTGACCTTCGTAAATTTTCGCACATTGTTTTTTTGCTTATATTTGTCTTGATTTAACTAACTCTTATTACAATACCAACGAATTTGAAAGATTTAAGCTCTTTTCTGATGAAGGGTTGTATGGGACCTATAAGAAACAATGAACGGAAAATATTATGAAACTAATTTGTATCATATAACATTATATTTAACATTATATTTTAGAACTTTGCTTTATATTTAGAATTTTTGTGACCTTAAATAGCCATTCCGGAATGAATATTTGTATTGGGGGTGAAATAATGGACCCATTATCACCAATAACAATACACATCGTCCTTGGGACAAAAATTTTATTAAGGTGTCGTTAAAACTGCGGCCTGCATTTTGTTCACAAAGTTTACAAGGACAGTCACCCGGTCAGACGGGGACATCGTTAAATCGTTAAATCAGAAAGAGATTCAAACGGTATACTTTAAAGTGTTGGTAGTCATATTTTTTCTGTGCGTTACAAACTTAAGTACAAACGCATTATACCCCAACCACCTATGGTTGTGTAGTGTATAAATGCATATTTATACACTACACCACCATAGGTGTAGCCATAGGTGTGCATATCGGACATTGTATGATTTAATTATTTTCTTTATATTATTTAAAAATGGTTTTCCTGAGGCATCAAATTTGATGTAATCATAAAAATGTTTCTCCTGCTCCAAAATTAACGCTACCTGCTATATGCATTTTAAATCTGCAAATATATTATTTATTTATTGATTATTTTTTGCCATTTTTAAAAACAAATCAAATTTAATTATTATGTTTATTACACTTTTTTAATATTTAATAATAAACATTTCTTTTGTTCACCAAAATACCAGAACACTTTCATATTAAAACACAGCAGGGAGACCAGTCATTCGGACACTCAGTTGCGTGTTAAAAGAAAATTGTGACAATTTATTTTCTTAAAAAAACAATTATTTTTTAGTTTATATATGATACAGGATCTTATATTAAATGTGTCAAAAATAAATATTGAAAGCGTCTCAAATGAAAATGGTCTTTAAAAAATAATTTATTTTTCTTCAATGCAGAAAGTTAGTACGGAATGAATAATTTAGTAATTAGAGGTATTTAGTATTTAATAGTGAATAATAGTTTTAGTTCATGTTTAATATATACTTAATCGGATGACATCATCACTAGAATATCATGCTGCAAACTGTCTCACAATCGATTACTTTGGGCTTTGCACTTGACGTTAGACCCGAGGTTTTTTTAAGTTCATTTGGAACACTGCTACCTGCATGATTAGAGATTCATTTACGAAATTTTGTTATCAAATAGATCAACTTGGCTTTAATCGTGTGAAAATTGATTAGGATATCTCGAAAGGTACAAAAGTAACAAAATTATGTACAAAAATCGATTTGGTTATTAATTTGAATCCGAGATAAAAACCTAAGTATTCAGTCATGGTCTTTTTGTAATTTATCATTTTTATAGCCCATAAACATTGTCATTATAATGCATTTGTCCATCTTTTAATAAATTATGGATGAAACCGACAAAAGCATTGGATTATTTACTCTTTGACTATCCTTTTGACATTTATGTTCGATATGAATCTGGCCTTATAGCTGATCGATCTCAAGTCTAACAAACAAATCTTAAGATTATCATAATAGATGCTCAGCACAGATTACTTAATGAATGCCTCCAAACAGGAAGTTAAGACGAGACTGGAACTGTATAAACTTGAACCTGAAACCAATATATGTCTCCGACTACTAGTGTATAAAATGGTCATGCAAGTGGGCTAGGAAAACATGCTGAAATTGTTATATATGGGCATTAGAATCGGTCTTGGATTTCATGGAGATAATAAACGGCTTCCCCGCAAGTGGTATCTGGCCATGAGGGAGTGGTCGCTAATCTAGATTTTTGCCCAATACACACGATGACTTCCATCTCATTTAATGCTAAGCTAATTTAGTGGACGAATCACACAGAATTCTTTGGAACTTTGGATAATCTGCATTTGGGGAATAATGAGCTTAAGCAAAGCGTTAGATTTCCCTATGTGACATTCAATTCTGGGGTATTATCTTAATCGTGTATGTGTAACCGATTATATCGATTGCAGTACATGCAAACGCCACCCGGTCAGATGGGAGACATCCTACCTCTGCCTAGCTTTTGCAACTTAAAGATTTCAAAATGTCATCAGGTATACCCTACCGACCTTTTCTCACCATAGAGATGTTGGTTGGAAGAAACTTATAAATAATGTACACAACACGGAATTCCTATAGTTGCTACATTTCCATCATCTCAAGTGGTGAAGGAGTTATATTAACTTTGAATCAACTTAGATGTTTCAACTTAATGTTTATATGTTCTTGCACCAAATGAAATCTGATTCGATTTAGCTATGTCCGTCTCTCTGTCTGTTTTAGGCACGTTCGTATCTACAATTGTTATTAGAGATCAATGAAATTCACTCAGAGTATTTGTTATCGTCCTGAGAAGTTGTATATTTAAAACCAGTATTAAAAATTATGGACTTATATCTGAGGCGACCTCTTTAAGTGTAGATCTTTTGTAAAATTATCAATCATAAATCGACATATTAGAATAAAATCTTGTATATCTTATTACGATTACAAAAATTATAAAGATCGGTTCAGTAGTAAAAGTTATATCTAAAAATACAACTAATTTTATGAATCAGAAACATGAGCATGTGTTTGTTTAAGCAAAACATTTACACATTGTATGCATTTGTGAGTGTAAATATATGTAATATATTTACTTCATATGCCTCTGTGGTGAAGGATATTGAATATTCGGCATAGCTGGTTATAACATTTATACATGTGGTAAACTTGCAATGAGTCAGGTGTATCGCAGTGGGCATGAGACCTACAGGGTTTCCTTTATTAAATCTACCTGCATACCTAAGCGGTATCCTTTCGTCTGTCTGTTCTCATTAAAACTTTATTCTGATGAAATCTGGCACATATAGTTTTATTATAAAGAATCAAGTCTATTGAAATCTTTCTAAGTTAGGTAATTCAATTCCCCAGAAATTAAAGCTTTAATTAAGCATTTTTGACATATTAACTTCATACAACTTTATTTGTCTGATGACTCATATTTTATAAACTTTATATTTCACCATATTGGAATGGAATGGCGAACCATTGAAATTTAAAAATTTTTAAAATTAATTTAAATGTTTGTTTTATATCTTTTTAATTTATATTTATAGCCAAAATTTTTGTATATCATATATGAATTAATTTGTCGTATGACTCAGTTATCATACAAATTTATTTTATATCTCACCTTTTAAGTTTTTTTTGCAATAAAAGCAAATTTGTTTAAACTACAACAAAAGTCAATTAAAATTCTTTATGCAAAATACACTTAATTTGTATAAAAACATGTTTAAGTTTTATTTCAATAAAATAAAACATATTTTGCATTTTTATGCATTTAAAATTAAACGACACTTGGACTACAATTTAATTTAAATAACAGCAAAAGTTTTAACCTACAAATCAAGAACGAAAATTTATTATGCCATTTTAAATGGACTTAGAATATTCTAAATATGTAGTTTTTCATGCAATAAAGTGTGATATTTAGAACTTAAGAATAAATTATAAAGAAATGATTATTAATGGCCATAACCTGTTTTTAAAACCTCCAACACGATCTGTGTTAGAAGACGTTATGTTGAGTTTGTTATTCTATTTGTAACGCTTAGATGGAATTATATAAAATTATTTCCATTGATTCAATTTCTATATGCCTGTCTTTCGGTCTAGTGTTAAAGGTCGAATTCCATGAACATTTTCCTGGTTGTTTTTCAATTGTTGGTTGGGGTATTAAGCATTTGTGCCGATGGTCATAACTTTGAATGAATTTCTGTGTCGATTTTATGCTGGCTGTCTGAGTTGTTGTCCATGTAGACGTTATGAATACTCAAAACGTCTTTATGACAATGTTGGTACCAATATTTCAGGTAGCTCCCGTTCAAGAGTCCCCCAGAATTGGAGGCTTTTCACTCACAGATATGATAATATTATAGTTATATATGGCACAAACAGATCTTAGTAAATATTCAAAACCACTTGTCTTATATCAGGAAGATCGGTCTACAAATGGATGTAGGCCCAAATATACCCACTTCCGAAAATCACCTTGAAGTGCATAAATCTCAAAACAATTATTATTATGTTTATGTTTTATATGTTTAAAATTTATATAACCAGAATATTTTCTCTACAGTCCTCCTATAAACCCCATTTCCGAAGATCACCTCAAATAAGTGAGTATGAAGAAAATATTAAATATTAGTGTATTATATACCGGCACATATCTTCAAATCTAATTCTATGACGATCGAACCATAATTTTTCGAACTTGCGCAATGGGTTTTACACAGCAGGTCTTAGCCGATACTTGAAATAATATCGGCAAACATTAGACTTCCTAATTACCTTCAGGAATTGAGCATTAGTCTAATAAACATCCCACATATTATCCGTTTCACAATATTTCAATAAGATCTGGCACTTAACAGAGTGTCGTAGGTAATATTTACGAAAAAAATTTCGTTGAACTTTATAGAAAAAAGGTCTTAAATAAATAGATTTTAATTCCAATTAACATAATTTTTCATCAAATTGAAGAATTTTCTTTAAACATATGAAACAAATTTAATGAACAAGAATTTTAGTAAAAAATGTTAATTTGATTAAAACTTCGTTTAAATATTAACGAAACATATATTATATGAACATATTTTTAATTCTCACTGTAGCAGATCAAAAGATATTTGATTTATATTGGTGATTCTTCTCTCCTGATTCTTTCCGTATTACATTATGTCTAGTAAAACAGTTCCTTGAGGAAGTCATTGTGACCAAATTTGAAAATTCTCGCTGTTACAGTTCTTAAGATATTTTATATATGTTTTGTAAGGGGAGTTCTCGTTCCCTTGGTCCCTAATGATTTATGTATTAATTTATGAAAAAAATTTAACGTAATTTTTTCCTCAATTAAACTAAAATTTCGTAAATGTAACTTAAATATCGTATTTAAATTGAATAGAATTCACCAATATGAAGAATTTATTTTTGTCAATTTGAATAATGTATTATTCAAATTGAATAATATTTATTCAAATTAACCCAATTTTTATTAACAAATTCAAAGAGTCATACTGACAATTTTTCGTCAATTTGAAGAATTTACTAAAAATTAACGAAAATTTTCGTTATGATGAATAAAGGAACTGGCCAACAATGGATTCAAAAATGAAAGTTGAAAGGACACTGATAAAGATTATATATAAATTCGCAGGAAGCGGAAAGAAGTGTCGCCCATTATAAGTGGAAAGGAAAACAAAGTCGAAAGTTAGAGACATTGGAAATGCTTTTCCCTACAGCATTTCCAAGGCGTTTTAACAGAATAAAGATAAGTTTCCAAATTTCTTGAAAACCTATGAATTTTGTAGGAATAGATAGAAAATTATATATAAGTGTTGGAGAGTATTTAAGATTCCTCACTGCCGAATTTAACATTTGCAATTTTTTTTTTTTAATATACAACTTTTTTTGTTGCAAAAATTCTTAAAGTGTTAATTTATCTTAAAATTAAATCTAATTGGTGATTTAACCAAAAAGAACAGGATTTTGTTTTTTTAATTAATTAATAAATTATTATTATTTATAAACAAATTATATACATATTAAGTGAATATGAACAAATTTGTCTGATTTTAATTTGTGTAAATTATGATCAGATATTAAGTTTGTGGCATGAGATTTTTTCATCATTTTAATTAAAATATTTGCAGTGTTAATAATTTTATTTAAAAGAAAATTATTTTAAGTTATGAGTGAGATAGAAAAATTCTTAACATACATATATATCAATAAAAAGGAAAATCCTAAGCTTTCAGCTTTAAATTTTTGGATTAAAATAAGTTTTTATAGTGCTTTCTGTCACTTTGCTCAAACAGGTAGCCCATCTCCGTTTAAAATCTTCTGTGTTCTTCAGTTCTCTTTTAACAAGAGCCCAATATGTCTCCACTGGCCTTAGCTGCGGGAAATTTGGTTTATTATTCTTGTACAATTCAAGGTCTTGTCTATCATAGTGACAGGATACCAAGTCTGGTCAAAAATAAGTGGACACATTATGAAGCCTTATGAATAGGAGAAGCATTTTAAAAAAAATTTTAAATTTCGGTATTCATAGAGCCTGATGTAACAAATAAATTGCTTTTTGTGTCTTACTCTTGGTACAAATACCACATAATTGTTCTTGTACAACTCAAGGGCTTGTCTCCCATAGTGACAGGATACCAAAGCTTTATGAATAGGAGCAGCCTTTTTTATATTTTAAAAAATTCCGGTATTTGTAGAACCTGTTGTAACTGCTTGTGCCTTAATTGTTTACTCCTTAATATGTCAAAAACTTTTTGAAAAATTTTTACTGCTTTTGGATCCCAAACTTATCTTAAACTTTCATTCGAGCATCAACAACATACAAATTTTGAACAGGAAGTTGGGAAAAATCTGCCAGAACTACGTTTCTTCATCCATTATATAGCAAGAATATTTTTTAGAAAACTTAACTTAAAACAACTCTTTTTGGCCTTTAAAATTTTACTTTTTGAGCCTTGTATGTTTTTATTACTTCATTAGTTTTATTTTTTCGTAGCAAAAGGACCAAGCACTGAGCTAACCGGGATGATTTCCCATCGGATGTATTGCGATCACTTTTATAAATGACTTCTTCGTCATGTCATGGACCAAGTCATGTGGACCATGTATTCTAGCTGAACTAGGTTTCTGTCAATGGACGAGTTCTCGCGCTACTGTTCAATAACATTGGCTACAGTTTGTAGTAAGACTTTTGAAAGTTTGGCCAAATTTTTGTAGGACCAAGTTGGTTTTTGTTAAAATATGATCGATCCTTTTAATTGGATTAACAATATGGCATTTGTTTGATATTAAATTTAATAGCTGACATGTGTCACGAAGGTAACTTGATCAAAAAAAGTCCAATAAAACTTGATAAAAAGTTTTAATGAAAAACGTGTGTTAAGAATTTTTGGATCTCACTACTTATGTAAGAAATTAAATTATTTGTCAGATTGTAGTTGTTAAAGGGAGTAGCTCCTACTCCCTTTTAGAACATTGTTTTTTCTTTAGAGTAAAATGATGTTATAAACCAACTTTTTTTTATCGGAAAAAGGCCCAAATTATTTACTTATTATAGTCTATTATACATTAACTTTCCGAATTCTTTAAATATTCTCTTCATTCCTTCTTTTCCTCTTAATTTCCGTCTTTTAGTTTTGTTTATTTTTCTCAATTTCCAATTTAATTATTAAATAAATATTTATTTTAATATTAATTGTAAATAGTTTTACTCTCTTTATTTCCGAGATCGTTTTTGTTTTTCATTTTATGGCAAAAGGTATTTAGGTATTTTTTGCTTTATTGTTAAAAAGTATTTATTAAGATGATGGTATCATGGCTAAAAATAGTTTTTATTGCTGTTGTTGTATAAAAAATTTTATTACTTTGTTATTATTATAATGAAAAAAGAAGTGATAGTAAAATAATATAAAATTTTAAAGTTAATTAAGAAAGTGAGATATATTCGGAAGAATTAAGAGCAATATACACAGACAATAGAGTACTCTAAACCCACTTTAAACTTAATAAATTCAAGTGATTCAGGCAGAAATTGTTTTAATTTGAATTCTCAAAGTGAAAATTTATTATTTTAAACTTGTTGGAGGAATTGATCCTTTCGAAGTAAAAAAGTAATCAAGTCTTGGACAACATTTTGGTTTATTAACGAGAATACCATTTCACATTTCTTCAAATTTTTCATCCGGAATAGGGTCTTAGTCTAATAAACTTCTTACATTCTTATCCGTTTCATAATATTTCAATAAGATATGGCACTGATAACTTTGACTCAATATCAATACCTCATAAAGAAATTGAAAAATAAAGTCTCAGTAACCTTGTGCTAAAGGTTAACGATGTGCGGCTCAACGTTTACCGCCTTAATATAGATTAAAAATTCATTCGGAAGTCTTAAAGGAAACAAATCTCAAAATGTAACTTTAATACATATTCCACAAGGGATTAAACAAATAGGTGGAAAAGGACGGTATTTAAATTGTGTCTTTTTCATATGATAAATAATTTTATTTTGTTAATTAAGTAAAAAAAGTTAACAAGATTGGGGAAACTACTTTCCGATATATTAAACAAGTAATAATGGGGGAGGGTTATATGGGTGCTACAAGAAATTTAGAAACCGATTCTCGCAAAATTTTGCACATCGATTTTTGCTTCTATTTATCTCAATTTTATTAATTATTACTACAAAACCAACGTATACGAGAGATTTTTACCCTTAAAAATGATATTTGGGGCCAGTTCAGTGGGTTCCATACAAAATCCTTTCCAAATATCACTTTCAAGGCAAAAATCTCACATTTGCTTTGGTATTGTAAAATAATTGATCAAATTAAGTCAATATAAGCAAAAATGCATGTGCAAAATTGTAGGAGGGTCAGTTCATAATATCTTGTGGTCCCCATATAAGACCCCCATGGTTGAGCAGATAATGTATCTACTAATGCGAAAACGCATTATTTTTTATTTGTATAAAACAAAAACATTTTTATACCCTACACCACCTTAGGTGTTGGAAATATTATGCGTTTGTGAAGATGTTTCTAACTAGCAGAAAAATAAAAGTCCTACCACCATTTCTAAGTATATCATTCCACTCAGAATCACTTCCTGAGACGATTTTAACATGTCCATCCGTCAGGCTATCCACGTTCGCAAAGCACAGTTTTGAAGATATCTCAATAAAATTTGGTACGTACTATTATTATGACCCAAGGGCGATAACTATTGAAATTGGTTATGGTTGGTCCATTATTTCTCATAGGCTTAATACAAATGTCCCCCTGGAATAGGATTTTTAGTCCATAAAATTCTTAAATATAAAATGATTTTAACCAAACTTTGCAAAAATAAGTTTTATTATATTCGAAAATGATACGAGGATCCGTTCTTTATTTCTTATAGTATAACAAGAAAAGCAAATTATGTGAGGGCTTTTCATAAATTTTTCATAGCAGTCATTTACAGCTAACAATATGAATTAGAGTATTATATAGTTTGGATTTTGTATTTATATAAATTTCAAAATAACATACAATTTTCTTTTGAAATAAATTAATTTAATAAACGCATATTATGTGTCTGGTCAGAGTTTAATTGCTTACAGACCACTTGACACCCTTTTTAAAAATAATTAATTAATTGATTAATTTGTATATAAATTATAAAAATTCGAAAATAACAAAAATAAAATTAATCTCTTTTTCATTTATTTATTTGCAGGCTCCCTCAATCGTCATATAAATCATTTCCTATAAAGCGAATCCATAAAAGAAAAGACGTGATTGATAAATTAAAAAAAAAAAAAAAAAACAAAAACAAATTAATATTCAAATTTACAAATTAAATAAAAATATCAGAAAAATAAAAATAAAAATAAATCTCATTTAAATGATATTAAAACTCCTCTGTAAAATAAATAAATCAGCAGAAAAAAAGATTTAAAATAACCGTTTAATTGCCTTAAATTAAATCAAGAAAAGAAAAATAAAATCTGTTAAATTTCAATATCGAAAGAAAAAAATAAATATAAAAAACAAGGTCAATTTCATAAATGTTTCCCCTTTCACAAAAAGATTTTTTATATAAAATTCAATATGTTTTAAATTTAAAACAAAATACAAAAAAGTTGAATTTCAGAAAAAAATTAAATAAATTTCTGTATTTATTGATAAGATTGTTTATTTATTAAAATTCCATTTGAAAATATTTAATATATATTTTTATTAAAAAGAAATAAAGAAAAAAGAATCAAAATTTTTTTCATAAAAATTACTCAAATAAATTTCAAAATGCCGCCAATAAATCAAATAAAACAGAACTGGCGTATGAACATGATATGGCTGATTACTATGGTGGGAATAAGTGGTGTATATTTAGTTAAAGGAGGTAAGTTTAAAGAGATTTTTCTTCAAATTTGCATAAAATACGTTTTGTTTATTGTTGTTGATTAAAATTAATAAAAATCGGTTGAGATATAACAATTGTTTTAAGAATCATGTTAAATAATTTTAATAGTTGAGTTCGTCAAATTTAGGAATCCACAGACCGGGGATTCGTTCATCTGTACTATTTGTTTA